>SJYX01004632.1:14042-68859 GCA_006410675.1 Oreotragus oreotragus
AAAACACAGATCATTACCAGTTCCTTCTACGTTTTCGCCTCCTACCCCTCTAGTCACTGTCCTGCAGTAAGCTAATAGGATAGCTTCTGCACTGTAGATTTTGTTAGTTATTTTCCTGAAGTTTTTTTTTGTTTGTTTGTTTTTTACATTTGCACCAGCAGTTTATGAGTTCATTTATTCTGTATCTTCACCAGCACTTGAAATTGTCTTCTTAATTTTAGTCATTCTGCTGGATGTATAGTGACATGGCATTGTGTTTTTAATTTGTTTTCCCCTGATGACTACTGAAGTTAAACCCATTTCTTACGTGTTTGCTATTCATGTGGAGTACAAAAATAATTTTTTGACGTTTCCTTATGTTAAGAAGAGACATTGTAAATTAGATATTATATAAAACATTTGGCATAATCCCTTCTATCTCTAGTTGATAAATTGTGAAGTGCTTTGAAAATCTTTTCTAACTTAATAAAACATTGTCTGTATTTCAAACCATAAAACTAATTTCAAATGCTTATCTTTTAACTGTTCTTAAGACTAATTATTGATAGTATTTTTTGGAAAAAACGACTATCAAAATGAAGTAGTTTAAACAAGCAGTATAGACCTTTTTTTTTTAAACACCAGAAGAAAAATACTAGACTTTGTAGAGAGTGTAATTTAAAGTTGATCTATCTAACTAATTTTAGTTTTCGTGGCCACTCACAACCTGATATTCTAACACAGAAAGTTTGGAATTTCTCTGAGCAGTACTTTAGAGTTATATGTCTGAGGTGGAGACCAAGTTTTCCATGTGCTTCTGCATTTCCTACCTTTCTGTGTGGTTGTTTTGGACACATATAATTCCTTTCTGGTCAGTGGACTGTGTGGAAAAATATTCTATGTCACTTCTGGGCTGAGGCAGTGTACGTCCTCCCTTGATCCTTTCTCTCACGCTTCGGTGACTTAGAAGGCTGCCTGCTTCAGAGTCTCTGTCATAAGCCAGCCAGCTCTTGTTTGTTGTAGCAGTCAGTGTTAAGTAACCTAATACAGTTTCAATTCAGTAAGCGATGCACTGAATAAATATGCTTAGAAGCCCCTGAAGTGTTTTTATGTCCATGGTTTTTGTCAACAGAATGCTCTCTTCCTTAAATAGTACAGAGAATATGTTTATGTAGAGGAATAGATTTCTGATGGAAAAAAAAAAAAGAAAACCAAAAAGTTTGTTTTTGTTTCTCTATCCCACCAAATAAGAAGAAAACATAAAGACAGATGTTTGTTTCTGATTGTCAGGGTCATATTTATCGTTTACATGGAATCCCATTCTTTCTGTGTGATTTTATCTAGTTTTTTTTTTTTTTTTCCGATTTAGGAAGGTGACAGCTCTCATAAAAGGTCTATGTCAGAGTATATTGAAGGATTATGAAAAAAATATTGTAGTCTTTTGCTGAACATTGGGAATACAAAGAAGCATCCTAATTGAGATTAAAAAATACATTATTTAGGAAAATAAATCCTTTTTAGCTTCTTCTGTTATTTAAAACTTTTTTTATACGAAAGTGATTTCCTTGAAGAGCTCTGATTTATTTCTTACTCTTGTTTTAACAAGAATTTCCAACAACCCAAAATAAGCCTTAGTAATAGGTAAAGAAGTATTTTATATACCATAATGTGTTTGCTAATATTCTTGTATTAAATTACTTAAGCAACTTTAGTAGAAAACTTTGGAAATGTGAGATGCGTAGTACCAGGGAAATGATCTTAAATTGGACAAAATTGGTTAAGAAATTGATGACTAAGGAGCATGTGATAAAGATTTGTAGCACTTATATTGGACTATTTAAATATCTTATCTGTGATTATTATTGGACTATGTTGGTGGCTCATCCTTATGGCAGAAAGTGAAGAACTAAAGAACCTCTTGATGAAAGAGAAAAGTGAAAAAGTTGGCTTAAAACTCAACATTCAGAAAACTAAGATCATGGCATCCAATCCCATCACTTCATGGCAAATAGATGGGGAAACAATGGAAACAGTGACAGACTTTATATTTTTGGGCTCCCAAGATCACTGCGGAGAAGGCAATGGCACCCCACTCCAGTCCTCTTGCCTGGAAAATCCCATGGACGGGGGAGCCTGGTAGGTTGCATTCCATGGGGTCGCGAACAGTCAGACACAACTGAGCAACTTCACTTTCACTTTTCACTTTCATGCATTGGAGAAGGAAATGGCAACCACTCCAGTGTTCTTGCCTGGAGAATCCCCGGGACGGGGGAGCCTGGTGGGCTGCTGTCTGTGGGGTCACACAGAGTCGGACACTACTGCAAGATCACTGCAGATGGTGACTGCAGCCATGAAATTAAAAGATGCTTGCTCCTTGGAATAAAAGCTGTGATCAACCTAGACAGCATATTAAATAGCAGAGACATTACTTTGCCAGCAAAAGTCCCTCTAGTCAAAGCAATGGTTTTTCCAGTAGTCTTATGTGGATGTGAGAATTGAACTTAAAGAAAGCTGAGTGCTGAAGAATAGACACTTTTGAACTGTGGTGTTGGAGAAGACTGTTGAGTGTTGGACTGCAAGGAAATCCAACCAGTCCATCCTAAAGGAAATCAGACCTGAATATTCATTGGAAGGACTGATGCTAAGGCTGACACTCTCAATACTTTCGCCACCTGATGCGAAGAACTGACTCATTGGAAAAGCCCCTGATGCTGGGAAAGATTGAAGGCGGGAGAAGGGAACAACAGAGGATGAGATGGTTGAATGACATCACCAACTCGATGGACATGAGTTTGAGCAAGCTTCAGAAGTTGGTGATGGACAGGGAAGCCTGGCATGCTGCCGTCCATGGAGTCACAAAGAGTCGGACACGACTGAGTGACTGAACTGTTGTTGGTGGCCCATCTGCCAAACAGGAGACATGACTTTGACTGCTGGGTTGTGAAGATCCCCTGGAGAAAAAAATGACAACCCACTCCAGTATTCCTGCCCGAAAAATCACACAGACAGAGGAGCCTGGCAGGCTACGGTCCATGGGGTCGCAAAGAGTCAGACATGACTGAGTAAACAGCAACAACAGCACAATGTTCTGTAAACGTACCAGAAAGTAAAAGTGATAATTGCTGTGTCCAGCTCTCTGTCTGTGACCCTATGGACTATAGTCCATGGAGTTTTCCACACCAGAATCCTGGGGTGGGTAGCCTTTCCCTTCTCCAGGGGATCTTCTCAACCCAGGAATCGAACCCAGGTCTCCTGCATTGTAGGCAGATTCTTTACCCGCTGAGCTACAAGGGAAGCCCAAACTAGGGAAAATATTAATTCCCTCTGTTTAACCTCTTAGCGATATTGTCAAGTTTAATATTCTTACAGGTAAAGTTTTGCAAGGAAGCATAATAGTTAGAATTGTCACTAGCCATAAGGTTTTAACTAGCATCAGCATGAGAAAAAAAGATAAATGCTCTTCAGTAAATTATTGAAATAGTTTTTCACTAATGTTACTATAAATAGGTGATCTAGTGCTACTTTCTGTGTAATATTGATTTGTTTTGAGAGACAGAAACATTCAAGGAAAGAAGAGTCAGTAATGTCCAAAGAGTAACAAACTTTTTACAGAAAAACAGGTATAAATTTCTATAAAACGAAAGACCTAATATAAGTTTCCCAGATATAAAACCATCATTTCCCTTGAGAAGCAGGTTTCCAGGAACTTCATAGCTTGAATGAGTACTTGTCTGAGTCCTTCCCCTCCACTTTCATATTTGAATACAATAAATATGCCTAGGAAATATACATCAGTGACGTTTCACTGTTTTTAGAGGGCACAATATAAATAATTACTCTTTCCTATTTGGCTCTCTGTACACTGTTAGACATAAAATGAAGTGTAAAGATGGAGGTCAAAATACACTACTGATGAAGATTAAATTGGAGATTTATCATGAGGGCCAAATGGCTGGCTGACTGAATTATAGAATTAAGCAGAGTTTCCAAGCACATTTTAAGGCAGTATAAATAAGACAGCACCATAGAACTTGGATCTTTTTCTTTTTTTTATAAAGGATCAAAGAGTAAATACCTTTGCAAGTCACATGGTTTCTGTCACAAATGTAGCTACTCAACTCTGTAGTGCAGGAAAGCAGCCAGACACAATACCAAACTATTGGGCATGGCTGTGTTCGGTAAAACTTTATATATTTAGAGAAAAAGACTGCAGGCCTTGTGTAGTTAGTGTGTTGATCTCTTCTTATACATAGGAACAGAGACAGCAGACTAGCTTCAAAAGGAAGAAAAAGGACTGAGCTTAAATTTTGCATACCAGTTTATCCACCAGATAAATTACTCCAGAATTAGTGAGTACAGGGAGAGAAAGAATTCTGGAATTATGTTAAGGAGCATCTCTGATAGAAAATGAAGGGCAAGTTTTCCTTGGATCTTCAGGCTACTACCCTTCCAGTGAACACACAGGAATCTGTTTGGCACAAAGCATTACTTCATACTGAATATTTCAGCTCTGAGAGTCTTGCTGGTTCAGTTCAGTTCAGTCGCTCAGTCGTGTCCGACTCTTTGCGACCCCATGAATCGCAGCACGCCAGGCCTCCCTGTTCATCACCATCTCCCGGAGTTCACTCCGACTCACGTCCATCGAGTCCGTGATGCCATCCAGCCATCTCATCCTCGGTCATCCCCTTCTCCCCCTGCCCCCAATCCCTTCCAGCATCAGAGTCTTCTCCAGTGAGTCAACTCTTCTCATGAGGTGGCCAAAGTACTGGAGTTTCAGCTTTAGCATCATTCCTTCCAAAAAAATCCCAGGGTTGATTTCCTTCAGAATGGACTGGTTGGATCTCCTTGTAGTCCAAGGGACTCTCAAGAGTCTTCTCCAACACCACAGTTCAAAAGCATCAATTCTTTGGCACTCCTCCTTCTTCACAGTCCAACTCTCACATCCATACATGACCACTGGAAAAACCATAGCCTTAACTAGACAGACCTTAGTCAGCAGTGTCTCTGCTTTGTCATAACTTTTCTTCCAAGGAGTGAGCGTCTTTTAATTTCATGGCTGCAGTCACCATCTGCAGTGATTTTGGAGCCCAAAAAAAGTCTGACACTGTTTCCACTGTTTCCCCATCTACTTCCCATGAAGTGATGGGACCGGATGCCATGATCTTGATTTTCTGAATGTTGAGCTTTAAGCCAACTTTTTCACTCTCCTCTTTCACTTTCATCAAGAGGCTTTTTAGCTCCTCTTCACTTTCTGCCATAAGGGTGGTGTCATCTGCATATCTTGCTGCTTAGTCAGTGTTAATTTTGGCATAGTTTCTCATAGTCAGTCTATTTCTGGCTAGTGATAGTAAAGCCATGTTAATGAACTCACAGGAGGACTCTTATCTTCCTGCCACATGTGTTGACACGAGGGCATTCTTTAAGATAGCTAAGATTACTCTGTTGACTGATTCGTATTTATTGAGTGCCTACAAAGTGCCAGGCATTTTGATAGATGCTAGGGATGTAACAGTGAACACAAGTGACATGGTTCTTGCCTCGACAAGAGTTTGTGTTAGGTAGCCGGGAGGGATCTGAGGAGAGAGAATGACCTCTAAGTTGAAACCTAAAGTTTGAGCTGGAGGTGGACAGTTGATAGGCATGGGAAGGAAAAGAGTGTTCAGTAGAACTACTAACAACTTCAGCCCAGAGGAAAGAAGCATTGAGTAGAGATGGATGAGGCTGGAAAAGGAAGAGGAAGCCACTGTTGCAGGGTCTCTGTAAGAGTTGGGTTTATCTGAAGATCACTGAGAAGTCCTCAAAAGTCTTTAAGACAAAAAAGTTTGCACTTATGCATACACTGGGTTTGGATCAGAAGAGACGAAGGTTGAAACCCTATTGCTGCGCTGCCCAACACCGTAGGCAGGAGGTACTTGTTGAGCACTTGAAATGTGGCTCCTATGGCTGTGGAACTGAATTTTAAATTTTATTTAATTTAATTAAAAATCGGAGTAGTAAAAGTATTTAACTTTGTTACCGGATTGTGTGATTGTTTGGTGGGATTTACATTTTACTTAAACTTGAAAATAGAGCATCTGAACTGAATTGTGTTGTAGGTGTAAAACACATACTGGATTTTTAATTCATACTTTGGGAAAAAAAAGAATTAAAATATCTTGATGTTTTTACTGATGACTTATTGAAATGATAGCATCTTGGATAATATTTAGTTGCTTAAAATATATTATTTTAAATAATTTTACCTGTTTAGTTTTTAAAATGTGGTTTTAGAAATATTAAAATTGGATATGTGGCTTGCATTATGTGTCTGTTGAATTATTTTGTCCTGAGATCAGTTAGGAGACTTCTTAGGAAAATTCAGGTGAGACATCATGATGATCTTGAATCAGGGTTGCGGCAACAGGGTAAGGTGGGTAAATCTGAGAACTCTCTAGGAAATAAAGCTGATAGGATTTGGCATTTGAGTAAGAGAGGTGGCAAACTAGTTGTAAAGAGAAAAAGGGAGCCTCCAAGTACTTAAAATATAGGAAATGGTATAGTAATACTAGGTGGCAAGTGAGGCACAGGTTTTTATATAATTTTGAGTGTGTAATGTTTCTTAACACTCTCCAGTTTGATGTCATTTATTTACATGTTTTCTTTAAGATTAAACTTATTTCTATTTAAAAGAATAAACACTTTAATTACATATGAAGGTTACCAAGATCCATCTTTAAAGTTGAAGCCCTAAAGTATCTGATGAATGTTAAACATTTAATACTTTTTCCTATTGACCTTCTAAGAAAAAAGATGCATTTTTAGCTTCATTTTCCAGTCTCTTAAGCTTATGAAAGTAGTCGAGACAGTTTGTTGACCCCAAAGAGACCTTTCAGTCTCTGACTTGTTAGACAACCGGGTCTGTACTCTTCATTGGCATTCAGGTCACAGGCAGCCACTGGGCTCAGTGCAAAGCCAAGCACAGCTTTAGGATTTAGACAAAGCCAATCTGGCAGAGGAACCCAGTTGTCAGGGAAGCTGGCTGTATTGTAAAGAACTGTTGCATAATGGGGAGACCAAGTAGAACTATTAGGATGCAAATGTGAAAAAAATGGTGAAGCTAACCTGCAAAAACAAACATTTCTTTTTTGGTGAAGAGTCTATTCACTGTTGCTTTCTTCTGTTTAACTTTGCTGGGCTATAGATGTAGTTGGTGCAATTTGAGTATATTAGTTTATCTTAATCTCTGGTCAGAATGCTACTCTATATTGTTTTTAAGTAAACAGCTAATTTGTATTAAAAGACTAAGGTACTACAGTATTTTGAAATCTTTTCATAATTTTCAACTATGTTCTGCTTCAGCATTGATCAGTTTTTATATGTGATTTTAATTCCCAGATTTTTGTTGAGGAATCTTTTTGACCTTTGATTTCATTTCATCTGGTTTATAGCACAATATTATTCTCATAATTGACACCAAATTTCTTCCCATACTCTAAACTGTTGATTTAATATAAAGCCTTCATAGGCACAAGAGCAAAGGGATTTAAAGTCGTAAAACAGGAGTTCCGTTTTGTTTTACTAATGTCCTCTACAGGAAATCTGCTGTCTCTCTTGTCCTTTACGCTGTTCATCCCTGCCTTGAGTGCCCATTTTTCCTTTCGCTTTCTACTTCTTTCTTTATTTTTGTCTTTCTCTTTCTACTATCATCTTCTTTAGTTAAATATGACTGAATCCACACCTTGGTAAGTGCTGTGAAAGTGACTTGGGCAAGCGTATACATCTTGTACATGATAGGTCAAGAAGGGTTTTCTAGAGATGGTGAAGGTAAAATTGAGATGGAAAGGAAGAGTAAGTTGCCTGTACAGTGTGAGGGGAATCAGGTTCCTGGAAGAGGACCAACGAAAAGTATGACAGAATGGAACCTGGCACTTCCCTGGAAGTGAAAGTAGATCTGTGGGGCAGGGTAGTCTATAAGGGAGGGACTGGTGAGAATGAATCACTCTGTATTTGGATAACATTTTACACATGCTGTTTAGTATGCCACCGTTCATTTATTCAACAAATGTTATAAGAATTCATAAAGTTGCCAGTCACATGGGTACTATCCATGGGAAACTGGAAAGAAAGTTAAAAAATATGGGTGGCATCCCTCTGAATGAAATCAGATGGACTTTGAGATTTTTAAAGGAGACGAGTCTTGAGCAAAGTCTTTGTACCTCTCTGTTTTGTTTTAAACTGGTATATGCTTTGACTTTCTCATTTCGTAGTTAGGCTTCCATTTTTTTTAATCTTAGCACTTTGCAAGTTTCCTAGTTTCTTTAAGATTCTATTACTGTCTTCTCCATTCTTGTTTTGTTTTTGTTTTGAAATTAGTTATTTTCTTCCGAAGGCTGTTTTTTTGTTTTCTTTCATGACTGTGCTTCGTTCAGCCTCCTTTAGTACCTTTCTTTCCTAGTAAATTTCATTAACATTGGGCATCAAGCTTAGCCATTTGAGACCTTTTTTTCCTTGACCTCAGTTTTTTTGTTTTTTAAATTTGAATGCTGATTATTGTATCTAATTATGGTTAGTGATTGTAATTTCTGTCACAATGTAGTATATACTAGGCACTATGCTGATTGCTTTATATATCAGTTAAGTCGCTCAGTCGTGTCCTACTCTTTGCGACCCCATGGACTGCAGCACGCCAGGCTTCTCTGTCCATTACCACCTCCTGGAGCCTACTCAAACTCATGTCCATCACGTCGGTGATGCCATCCAACCATCTCATCCTCTGTTGTCCCCTTTCCCTCCTGCCTTTGATCTTTCCTAGCATCAGGGTCTTTTCCAATGAGTCATTTCTTCACATCAGGTGGCCAAAGTATTGGAGTTTCAGCTTCAGCATCAGTCCTTCCAATGAATATTCAGGACTGATTTCCTTTAGGATTGATTGATTTCCTTTAGGATTGACTGGTTGGATCTCCTTGCAATCCAAGTCCTGGAATGCTTTATATATAGTATGTAATTTAAGCCTTGGAACAACTTTAGTTGGTAGGCACTGTTATTGTCCAGCACAATAGTGAAAGAAATAGATCTTCAGAGAGATGAATTTTTTTTTTGATACAGTGATATTAAGTTGGAGAGCCAGGATTTGAACCCAAGTATCTGGATACTTTTTACCTCATCTAAAGCTTTCTGTCTGGTATTTACATTCTCCTTTGTTTACAAATTTGTATTTAAAAAAATAAATACTTGGCAGGTGGTTTAGACTATAACCACAGCTAAATGTGTTTCCCCATAAATTACCATTATACTTAATATTTACCTAGGACATATTTTGCATTTACCACTAGCAAAGGGAAGTAAGTAATTTCAATTTGAATTACTAATTTTCAACTTCAAATTCATTCTGCCATTCTTCTTAATCCCATGGCACTATCTCACATACCCATTTTCTTCCCTTCCTTTCTGGTGCTTCTGAAGTGTGACCCTTTTATTGGACTGAATTTTGTTTTCTACATATGATTGTGTCAAACGTGTTTACTTCAGCTCAGTCTAATTAAAAAGGATAGAAATAGCTGGAAAGACTAGGAATAATGACAGTGATGACCACAAATAAGATGATGATAGAAAGACTTAGCCACTCAGATGCTAAAGTTTGTTTCTGGGCATGCTATAATTGTGTCTAATAATAAAGGAACATGTTATGAGGGGATAGAGAATAATATTTTCTTGCTGTAAAATCATATTACTAATTATTTTCAGTATGATTAGCCTGTAGTTAAAGATTTAAATATCTTACAAAAATGGCGTTTAAAAAAATACTTTGAAATAATGTAATAGTATGATCTACTTTTGCTTTTCAAAGCTCACATTTTTTAAAAACAATATTCTAACATTTTAGTTTATATGTGAACATTATACATGCATTCACTCACTCATATCCTTTCATTTATGAATTCTGTTTGTGGTCAGGTGCTTAGCTTTTACTGGAAGTGCTAGCTAGGGACAGGAGATAGAGTGACCACAGACAGGGCTGACGCAATCTCTGCCCTCATAGACTTCAAGTATGTCTATCGCTGAACTGGATTTTAGGAGGAGCAGACTAGTTATATATTTTTCTTGTTCAGAGGTCCTGCTATATTTGACTTGTGTGGATTTTAGGCTTTGTGTTAATGTATTTGAAAACTTGACTTTAGACTATAACTTTAGTTATTGATTGGTTATATATATATAGATACTGATTTGGTTACTGGATATTTTTAGGATGGTTAGCTTTTACCTATACAGTTTTCTTTTTTTCACTCAGTATTTGAGTTTTTGTGCTGTATCCATACCTATGTAGTATAGCTCTTGGTAGGTCATGCCTTTTAACTGCTGTATAGTACTCCAGTTGCATAATTAGCACTATATTTTTCTTGTTCTTTAACTGACAAACTTTTAGAATACTTCCATCTTTCCACTTCTATTTAATCAATGCTATAATAATTTGGGTCTCTTTCCAGTCAAAACTTCAGACAGCTTTTGAAAAATAACCATCCTTTGTGTCCTTAACGTGTGCTTGAAAACAGAAGTTTTGAATTTTGCCTTTGGTATTTTTGACTGGGTTGTTTTGCCGAAGGTTCCAGTTAAATTGGCTTACATTGGCTCTAGTGTGTCCTCTCTCTATACCTTAAGAGTGAAAGCCTCAAATTGGTCATTTTACTTAGAGCATATGAGTTGGCATTGCATGGTACTGAACAGGTAGAAGGAAACGAAGTGTAGGAAAGCCGCTAATTATAGTAATTGCAGCTGGTTTCAAAGTACTTCTGACAGTTTGTGCATAATGCTTACTTGAAAGCATCAGATGGGTGCTAGTTGTGAAATAGAACACCTGTTTGTTGTTGAGCCTGTGTTTATGCAGATGATTGTTGTTGTCAAAGCACCTTGATGTAGAGTAGTCCTGTTTACATTTACATTCTCCCCAAAGGATTAACAGTGTTCTCTCAATAAATTTGCAGTCTATTCTCCTCTCAAAGGCTGCTGTTTGGAGGGTGGTGTGAAAGAGGCAACAAGTGCTTGCTAATCACTTGAATATACATAATTAGCTACAGTCTGCTGCACTGGATTCTTTGTAGAACCATAACAATACTGATTGGAAAAAGCTCATAACAATAGATATGTTACCACATGGTTTTTGAGGGTACTTGTTTGTTCATTGGTATTTAGTTCTCATTTTTTAGAACTTAAGTTTTACTTAAAAGTATACAAATTCTTGTTCTTTTTAATGAACTAGTGCCAGTTATATAGCAGCTTTTTAAAGTCAAGCCTAAATAGCAAATTTCTACTTCTAAAAAGACCAACGAGAGTCTGAGGTTATTATTTAACACATTAGACATACTTAATAATTCCAGAGATTGCAAAATATTTAAGCTTATTGGGCAGCTAAACTCAATCCACAGTGGAGGATTTTTAGACCAATTAAAAAAACAAAACAAAGTTTAAGATGACTAGATCTATATGCAGAGAAAGAAAATATATTCTCTTATTTCCTAATGTTCTAGCTTTGTATCATTTTGTTGAATAGCTTTGTTGTGGGAATATTTAGACCTCAAATTTTATATCTTGAAATTCAAAGGGTCATAGGCATTTCAGGTAGCCTTCCATGAAACCTATAACGCTGTCATAATTGTTTTCCTTTCCCATTCCCAAAACACTGACATCCATTCAGTCTTCCATTTCTGATTCCTATAAAGTTGTACACAGCGTTCTAGAGGTCTAAGTGTGGTTTTCCTCCCTGCATAAAAATTCTGATAGTACCCTCAGACTTCACCAGTTCTGATATAGAAGTGTTAATAAAGAGAAGTAGCATAGAGGAGAAGCTTGTTCATATAGGAGCACAGAAAAGAAGCTTGTTAACTGTCTTCCTTAGGAGGTTACAGTGTTGGCCTATTCAGGAGATTCCTACAGTGTCTCCTGCCCATAACCCCGGTACAGTGTAGCTGTTTAGGTGGTACATGGGGGAGCATTTTACATTTGGTTACTGAAGTGTTTATTTTTTATATTGAAGACTAAGATTGCCTTATCAGCTGTGTAAACTTTTGGTGTGGAAATCAACACAGACTTCTCCTGAAACTGAGTAGAGGCTATTTACTCAGAATTTGAGCAGCAAGAGTCAGTGACTTTCACTTTGCCTGATATTCCAAGGCAGACAGGGGAGTGGGGAAGTTTTACAGTAAAAGCAGGGAGTCTCCAGGTGTGCCTGATTGGAGATTATTGGCATGAGGAATCTAGAGGCGGGGATCTTATGTGATTGGTTTGGGCAGCATATTTAGCTTTCTCTGGTTGGTCACAAGTGAGAAGCAGTGGCAAAATTAACAAGGCTCGTCATTGTCCAGGTTCTGACTGTTCCGGGCTGTAGAGGTTGTGGTTTGGCTTTCTGGGCTGGTTGCAGAGGTCAGAGTTCTTTTGTCATATATTGTCTGGTCATTGTCTGTTTTCAGTTCAGCCTCTTAGTAGGTAATATTGGTGGGACCAAATGTATTAAGGAAGAATATATCCTTGTAATTTTAAGGATATGTACCTTAAACTCATTAATGTTAGAAAGCTTTAAGATTTTAGTGTTTTGAAGTGTTCTTTCAACTGGTTATCCTTTGAAACCTTGAAGAATTGAAAGTATATGACAGAAGTTTTAAAGGACGTTGTGATTGGCTCTCTAGCTTTGTTTCATAAGGTTTTAGGTAAAGTAAACTTTATAATCAAAATTCACAATTGCTAGTATGATGCATTAAGAAGCTGAAAGTTCCCAAGAACTCTCTCTAAACTTTTCCTGATAATTATTAAAATGTATAATTGTGTCAAATGCTTGCTTCACAGATCTCTCCCTCCTGAAGTGTTGATAGGAGAGCTAAGTTTATTGCTTGCTACAGTGAGAATACCACCTGGTCAGAGCTTTGGCAGTGTCTTAGAGGGGAAGAGGCCAGGTTGTTATGTATTGAGGACCGAACTTTGGTTTAAGGTGGGCCAGTATAGGGGGTATCTGTATGTGTGCATGTGGTTTGATTAGAATTGTATAAGAGCCGTGATACAATAATAAGGGATTCAAAGAATCATAATAAACTCTCTGTTAGTACTTTCTGTTGAATAACTTAATGTCATAGGACTGCAACATTGTACTTTAAGCTGTTGAAATGGTGATTTTTCACTTACATTAAAGAGATATAGCTGAAGTCCTTATGGTTAGATCAGTTCTTACAAAATATTCACATTCTACTACGGGTAACTATCAAATCAGTATTACAATTCTATTATAAAATTCATGTCAGCATCAAATGTATTAAATTTTTGAGGGTTTCTAAAATATTTATGATGCTTCATTTTCTTGGCTTTAATTTTTTTTTCTTTACTAGAAATACTTTGAAATATGAGGGTGGAGGTTCCTTTTCTGTAGACTGAGGATGTGAAACTTCATTTCTTGAGTTCTAAATTCCCCTAAAGGCATTGTTTCAAGAATAGGGCTTCAACTTTGCATGTAACACTATAAGTTGTAGTTAACGGCAAGAATCCTTATAATAATAAACCTTTGGTATTGTAGGTTGATACATGAAGACTGACCCTATGATTAAATGTCTGTTGTCTGCCCTTTATTTCTATTCCTTTTACAAATGTCAGGTTGGCCTGCCTTGTCCCAGTTTTGACCAGTAGTGTGTATATTCAGCCTGTGTATATTATCTAGATTGGGCTCCTTTTGAATGGTAATTCATTCACATTAAACAAAAAAATCTATACTGTGTGAATTGCTCATTTTTTGTCATGACTTGGGGGTGTGAAAGTCGTCTGTTGAAGACCGAGTGGGCCCACCACTGGGGCAGGTTGTAGCACAGCTTTGACATTCTCTCCTCAGCTCAGCCCGGGAGCCTTGCTCAGGCCCCCTGTGCAGTCACCTAGATAGGGTAGCGTTGGCAGAACCTTATCTGAGTTGCTTTGATTTAATATGGTTGTATTTGTAGAAGGATGCTAGGTGTTTGGGTAAAATGAATTCCTCTTTGCTCTCTACTCCTGTCATTGCCAAATTACCTGCTTTTTCATGAGGACACATTGGCTTTTAAGGGCTGTGAGAACCGTAAAAGAGGACAAGCTTGATTCTCAGCTTAAGCGTTTTCACCCGTCTGGAACCTTTTGTCTTCGGTCCATGCTTTTTTCATGTTGTTTTGACAACTCTGTTAGGGCTGTGGGACTGGGGACTTTTCCACAGATAAAGAACTTTCTCTTGGGTTGAGAAAGAGACTATTGTGGTTGCTAAGTTGAGCAAATACAAACTTTTCCAGGAAAATTGTTTTCTGGTATTTTGAGAAGTTACTTTTGTAAGTTATAGAGACTGAATTTAGGTATTACTAAAAGACTGTATTAAATATTCGCTATAGATTTAGGTCATTATCTGCTTTAGTTGAATTCACTTTATGTGTAAAATATTTTTATATCTGGTTGGTAGGTCAAATGATATTAACACAACTGTTTTTGATAGATTAGAAAAACTAAAATTTTTCATCCAGGGAGTTTTTTCCAGATGTTACCACTAGAATTTATTTAAACATACTCTAATACATATAAAATCCTACTCCTTTTTCATATACTTTCATGAATATAAGGGGAAGGCAATGGCACCCCACCCAGGTCACACAGAGTCGGACACGACTGAAGTGACTTAGCAGCAGCAGCAGCAGCAGCAGCAGCATGAATATATGAAGTAGATTTAGCAAACAAGTAGGTTATCCCCCATTTTGAACTCCAGATTTGGCAAACTTAAGATCTGTTATAATGCCCAGCAACAGAGTAATCAGAACAGACTAGGAAAGGCCAAATATCTTCTCCCAGTAGAAATTTAGCAGTGAGTTAGTATTCCTTAAAGTATGGGTTATAGTTCCTGTGTATTAGAATCCCTTGGGATGCTTATTAAAAGTGCAGTTTTCCAGAAACTGTAATTAGAATGTCTGGTTTTGGGATCCTGCCTGATAGGTATATTTATACTAAGTACCCCTGCTAGTTCATATTTTCACTAAAATTTAGGGTTCTTTGTCTTAAATTATGATGAAAATCAATAAGAAAAATATATTTCAGATTGGAGATGTTTATTAATACATAATTTTGTCAAAAATATGACTTTAATTTTTAAGATATAGTAAGTTTCATAATGTAGAACATTTTTCCATGTTTTTGTATTTGAAAAACTTGTCTTTGGAAACTAACTTCCTTATTGATTCTCAGTTTTTCATATTGACTACTGATTTGTTCACTCAATAGTTCTCTAATTAGGCTTAAACACCTTAAAACTAGATGTATAATCAACCTATTTTGTTGCTATGTAATATTAAAAATATTACTTTGCCAACAAAGGTCCGTCTAGTCAAGGCTATGGTTTTTCCAGTGATCGTGTATGGATGTGAGAGTTGGACTGTGAAGAAAGCTGAGCGCCGAAGATTTGATGCTTTTGAATTGTGGTATTGGAGAAGACTCTTGAAAGGCCTTTGGACTGCAAGGAGATCCAACCAGTCGATCCTAAAGGAGATTAGTTCTGGGTGTTCATTGGAAGGACTGATGCTTAAGCTGAAATGCCAGTACTTTGTCCACCTCATGCGAAGAGTTGACTCATTGGAAAAGACCCTGATGGTGGGAGGGATTGGGGGCAGGAGGAGAAGGGGACCACAGAGGATGAGATGGCTGGATGGCATCACTGATTTGATGGACGTGAGTTTGGGTGAACTCCGGGAGTTGGTGATGGACAGGGAGGCCTGGTGTGCTGCGATTCATGGGGTCGCAAAGAGTCAGACACGACTGAGCAACTGAACTGAACTGAAAGTAGAAAATACTAGACTTAACCTTTCTCTGAATTCTTGGTGTTTTTTCCCCTTATGTCTTGATTCTTGTCCTTTCTCAGTTGTTTACTGGGTGTAGACTTTTTCTCTGGAAGACCTCAGGGACAAGGGTACTGTCTTCTCCAGCAGTCTCACACAGCATTTGTACAATGGCACAGAAAAACAATTTTTAAAAAATTGAAGTACAGTTGATTTACAGTATTAGTTTCAGGTGTACAGCATAGTGATTTGATATTTTATAGGTTCCACTCCATTTAAAGTTACCATAAAATATTGACTATATGCCCGTGTTGTATGTAATCATCCTTGTGTCTTATTTATTTTATCCCTCGTTGTTTGTACCTCCTCTTCCTCTTCCCCTATGTTGCGCCCCCCCCCACCGTTCTTCTCCCACTAGTAGCCACTGATTTGTCCTCTGTATCTGTGAGTTTGTTTCTGTTATGTTCACCCCTTTGTTTTATTTTTTAGATTTGACATATATAAGGGAAAATGTGTAGTATCTACCTTTTTCTGTCTGAATTATTTCACTAAGGATAATACTCTCCAGACCCATCTGTGTTATTGCAAATTGCAACATTTCATTCTCTTTGTATAGCTGAGTGGTATTCCACTGAATGTGTAATAACACCACATCTTCTTTTTATCTGTTTACGGACACTTAGGTTGCTTTTGTATCTTGGCAGCTGTAAGTAATGCTACTGTGAACATGGGGTACATATATCTTACTGAATTAGTGTTGTTGTTTTCTTCTAATGAATGCCCAAGAGTGGGGATTTTGGGATCATGCGGTAGTTCTATTTTTAATTTTTTGAGGACCCTTTTGAGGACCCTCCATACTGTTTTCCATACTGGCTGTACCTGTTTACATTCCCACTAACAGTGTACTGGGGGTCCACATCTTCCACCAGTGCTCATTATTTCTTGTCTTTTTTACTATAGCCAATTAAACTGGTTACCTCATTTTGTTTTGACTTGCGTTTTCCTAATGATTAGTGATGTTGAACATCTTTCCGTGTGCCAGTTGGCCATCTGTATGTCTTGTTTGGAAAAATATCTATTTTAGTTTTCTGCCCATTTTTTAATTGTGTTATTTGGTTTTTGGATATTGAGTTATATGAGCTATTTATATATTTTGGATATTAACCTTTTATCAGATATAGTATTTGCAAATATTTTCTCCCACTTAGCAAGTTGCCTTTTCATTTTGTTGATTATTTCCTTAACTGTGAAAAAATTTAAAGTTTCATTATTTCCCATTTATTTTTTTTTTCCTTTGCCTAAAGAGACAAATTTTAAAAAGTTATCTTTTCATAACTTTGTGTCATCTATAGTTTCCTTCATTGGTGTCTTAGAGTTTTTGGAGTATAGGTCTTTCACCTCCTTGGTTAAGATTATTCCTAGGTTTTTTATTCTTGATGTGATTGTTACTGGGGTTGCTTTCATGTTTTCTCATTTTGATAGTTTAGTATTAGTGTATAGAAAAGCAACCGATTTCTGTACATCTTGTCTCCTGCAGCTTTACTGAATTCATTTGTTAGTTATAAGAGTATTTTGGTGGAGATTTTAGAATTTTCTATTAACAGTATCATGTATCCTGCAAGTAGTGACAGTTTAATTGTCACATCTGATTTAGACGTCTTTTATTTCTGTTTCTTGTGTTATTTCTGTGGCTAGGACTTCCAGTGTTAAATAGAAATGGCAAGTGTGGGCATCCTTGGCTTCTTTCTGATTTTGGAGGAATAGCTTTCATTTTTTTTTGAGAGTTGAGCATGATGTTAGCTGTGGGTTTGTCACAAATGACTTTTTCTTGTTGAGACATGTTTCCCATATGCCAGTTGTGTTAAATTTTTGATCATGAATGGGTATAATTTTTATCGAATGATTTCTCTGCATCCGTTGATCTTGTGGGGATTTTGTTTTGTTAACACATTGTGTCACATTGCTTGATTGGTGGATATTTAACTATCCTTGCATCCCTGGAGTAAACCCCACTTGATCATGATGTGTCATCCTTTTTACATGTTGTTGAATGACATTTGCTAATGTTCTGTTGAGCAGTTTTGCATCTATATTTTTCAGAGGTAATGGCCTGTAGTTTTCTTTTTTTGTAGGACACTTAACCTGATTTTGGTATTAGGATAATGGTGGCCTCATAGAATGAATATGGAAATATTCCCTCCGCTTCATTCTTTGGAATAGTTTGAGGAGGATAGGTATTAACTTTTTTTTAAATATATTTGTTTGAATTTCCCAGTGAAGCTGACCAGTCACGGACTTTTGTTTGCTGGGAGTTTTTTGATTACTGATTTAATTTTAGTACTACTAATGTATTTGTTCAGATTATCTTTTTCTTACTAATTCAGTCTTGAAGGATTGTATGTTTCTAGAAATTCATCCATTTTCCTGTTTTGTACAGTTTGTTGCATATCTTTTTTTTTTAGTGTCTTTTTATGATTATTTTTCTGTAATATTGGTTAGACTTTCTCTTATTTTTACTTTTGTTTATTTGGGTCTCTCTTTTTTTTCTTACTGAGCCTGGATAAAGAGTTGATTATCAGTTTTCTTTATCTTTACAAAAAAACAGCTTTTTGTTTCATTGATATTTCCTGTTGTTTTTAGTTTTTGTTTTGTGTTAGAATTATGATTGTGTATTATAAATTTAGATAATTTCTATTTCAGATCTCTTTCTCTAAAGTTTTACATTATAGCATATTTCTCTTTTATGGTAACAAGTTCAAATGTAAGCCTAATAAAACAATAAAAACTTAAGCCAGCAATCTAGTACTTGCAGTATGAATTTAGCAGATGTGTCAAAATGTATGAATTGTTTTTAATGTGAAACATTTTGTTTGTGAGAATAACATAACACCTGCTGTGACCTTTTAAGCTATGTAAATTTTAGTGACTGTAAAATTAGAATTTATTCCTTTCCAAAATGTGTTAGGAAATTATTTAGAATGTTTTAAGCTTGGCTCTTTTAGAGATTTTATTATGTAATATAAAGACATTCAAATTTGATATGAAAACTGAAACATATCATAATTCCTAGTCTTCAAAGTCTTTTTAAAAAAGTAATCAGTAGGATGTTATCCAGGAGCAACAGAAAGTGTTATCTAATACTACACTAAGAGCTGTTTCCTTTTAGCACTGACCATGTTGGGATCTGTGGCTATACCAATACCTTGTTAAAGTACCAAATAGATAGGATTATACTGGCATAATAAAATCTCCAGTTATTAATTCCCCTTTCTCTCCATGATATAAAAAATAGTAAGAAAACATAAAAATTGTAAGAGTACTTGAGATACGGGTTCGATCCCTGGGTTGGGAAGATCCCCTGGAAAAGGAAATGGCAACCTACTCCAGTATTCTTGCCTGGGAAATCCCACAGACCTGGCAGGCTACAGTCCATGGGGTCACAAGAGAGTCTGATATGACTTAGTGACTAAGGAACAACAACTTAATTTTATAACTCTGTTTGCCAATGGAATGTGTTGCAGTAGCTATTTTAAAAGAATGGTTTACCTGGTTTTTTTCTGAGAGATATACTGTGAGCTTGGAAGACGTTTAAAAGAAAATGGTGTTTTACATTTTGATTTGATGCCAGTTGCGTTAATCCACAATGTTTATTACGTTTAAAATTTTGAAAGATAATCCTATTTCAGGAGAGCACCTCTTTTTAACTGGTTAAACTCTTGAATTAAGGCAATATTGTGGTATTACCAAGTCTGCTTTTTTCTCCTCACATCTTTTAGACCAGTTGATTAACTAGGGTCAGTCAGGTTGAGACCCTATTTGGATAAAAATCATAGAGCTCTATGTAGTATGTGTGGTAAAGCAATTGAAGACTGTATTCAACACTTGCTTATATTTGAGTCAATACTTTCTGTATTAAAACATGTTTTTAACTGTTTCGTGTGTGTGTATGTGTGTGAACAGGTAAAAATTTTAAGTTCCTTAGTGGCACAGACTGCTTTCATCCCTCTTATTTCTTTTAATACCACTTTAATCGCTTTTAGTTGTACTTTTGCTTCCTTGTTTTGTGTATCCCTTGTAATATGAAGTAGTTAAGAATTTATTGAGAATATATACTAGATGTTCAGTATAGCAGAGATGGGCTTCTTCTTCACTAAATTCATTTGAATATCACTCTCACCCCCACCCTACACAGCCAGACTCTCTTTTTCTGTCTGTCTGATACATAGTCTTAAGTACTGGTTCCTAAGTTAAGTTTTGTGACTTCCAGGCATAGCTTGTAAATGTTCAGTCCTCTTTATCTTGTCTCTTCTATTGGCAATCAAGAAGCCAAGGAGGTGGGTGAGACTCTAGAAGGAAGAAGTCTGGGCCCTTGAATTACTGCCTGGAGGAGAGCCACACTCGGATCAGGAATATTTGTTTGACTTTACATAGCCCCAAATAAAATTTTGGTTGTGTTAAGCCCATAAGATCCCATGGTTTATCTCTTTAAGTAGCTTATAACACACTTGTTAAAGTGAATAATTTAGTTTACTCAATTTAATTCACTTTGTTAGGAATTGGAAGTGGGAGTCAAGAAAATAAAGTGGAACTGTGAGTGGGAAATTGAGTTTGTCTCCAGTTGAAGGAGGAGTCGGTGTGGATCCTAAGTCAGAGATGAGAGATGAATAAAGGATAGTGAGAAAAATTTAGAAGGATGTGTTACTGCTGCTGCTGCTGCGTCACTTCAGTCGTGTCCGACTCTGTGTGACCCCATAGACGGCAGCCCACCAGGCTCCCCCGTCCCTGGGATCCTCCAGACAAGAACACTGGAGTGGGGTGCCATTTCCTTCTCCAATGCATGAAAGAGAAAAGTGAAAGTGAAGTTGCTCAGTCTGTCCGACTGTTAGCGACCCCATGGACCGCAGCCCACCAGGCTACTCCGTCCATTGGATTTTCCAGGCAAGAGTACTGGGGTGGGGTGCCATTGCCTTCCCCCATGATGTGTTAGGGACCTGATAAAAACAGAGCAGGAAGTTATAGTGTAAGCACATTAGGAGAGCAGTCCTGGGAGCTGGAGGAGTAGGGGACATTGTGAAAAAAGAAAACCAAATCTCAGAGTTGGATAGGATTTTAAACACTGGTTTTAAAAATGAGAATTTTGTCTCATTCTGTACGCAGTTTTCAAATGTGTTTCTTTGCCTATTGCAAATTTAGTTCATGACTATCTTGACAAAATACGATATTCACAAAAAAGTGTAATGATTAAATGAACAGAGTTGCAAACCTACATGTGTATGTTACCATTTAGATTCATTAGTTAGATTATTTTTGAAATGAGTCGTCATGTCTGAAATGAGTCATTCATTCTCTTAGGTACATGAAAAGGAAAAGAATTGAATTATGGTATGTTTTATGCATATATAAAATACAGGATATCATTTTTTACAATGCCTAAATATAGGTGAAATTTTCTGTGTTTTAGGCATGTAAGATCCTGCACAGAACGTTTGAAAAGTGGAACATTTATCAATTCAATTAACATTTACATTTTTAGTATTTTAATTTGATACCATTTAACCTTTTTGTGCCATAAAACTAGATTTTTATCACTCAATTAAAAAAAGCAGATTGGCTGAATATTGTGACTTAGATAGCTTTTTTAAAAAAGCTTTAAAATTGTAGAGTTAATAACACATACAAGTTAAAAGTATACTTCATGACTGACCTGATATTTCCAGTTTTTGTCTCCTGTGTAAATAACAAGGAGACTATGTGCCGTTACTGGCTTACGAATATCAACATCCCAAGTCTTGTGTTTGTGGCTGAAAGATGTGAGGATTTTCTTGCCCACTGTTCACAGCAGCTCAGCTGCAGATGAAATTACCTTTTATCCGTGTGGTAAGAGACTATCTGATCTCTTTGGGTGTGTTGAGAAAGCACTGGCAACCTTTGATTGAAGGAATCCTCTCTCTTCCTGGATGTAGCATCCAGCAAGAAAAGAATCACCCTACACGTAGTCCCATGCATGTTGACGATCATAGACGTGTTGTATATTCAGTGTCCTGAATTCATCATAATGCTTTGTAAAATAGAAATGCTATTAAAGGTGATTTGAGTTTCCAAAATTTCTTATAAGTATAATGTGAACGTATGTTGTATAATCTGTCAGTTAGCTGGAACCGCACTGGACTTGTTTTCAAAATAACTGGTTAATGGACAAGTCTCTTCACAGCTCTAAATCTTGGTTTCCTAGTCTGTAAAATCATAATATCCTCAAATTTTAATGTTGTAAATGACCGAAGGAGCAACCTTTCACTCAGATTTCTTTTATTTTATTTTTGGTACATGGCCATCCAATGATAGGAAGCCTCAACATCATTCTCTTCTCCTGTCAAACAGTTTTCAAACTCTTGAGCAAAATATCTCCTCATTCTTTGTGGGCCATTCATAGGAGCAGAAAATACTGATTGGAATATTAATACAGGACCTGTCTATCTTACAAGATAAGGGGAGGATCACATGAAATAATGGGAGTGAAGGCAAAGTAAAGCATTGCAAAAATCTCAAGTCTTGTGATTCATATTGTATAGTGCTTTTTCAAATGATGTGTAAGTTTTCAGTCTCTGAAAAATTAAGTAACCTTATGGAACCCTGTCTGTCAGATGGAGTCTGTTAATGCTGTCATATTTTTGATGCTACCTAACCTCTGAAAATTAAAAGTCTTGACCCACAATTTAAAAACTATTGGATGAGAATCTTTGGGAGGGGTTTAGATTCCCAGTGCACAATAGTAGTAACCTAAAGATTATAATACAAACTGAAGCTGTAGTCCTGTGGAGTCACATACACTTTTGCCACGTGATTAGTAGTATTCTTGAATACAATGTGTAAAAACTACTTGCATAAAAACATGACTGTTTCATGTACTAACGGCAGGTGACAGACTCAAGTGAGTTCTGCCTGGATGTGTTAATAGTTCCAACTAGTAGTCATTCAAAACATAAAGCAGTTTGGGGTAGGTTACTGTTTTTTACTGTATTCATTGACTAATTGCTGAAAGCTTATAATTAGTAATTTTTCCAGTTACTAAAACTAATCCAGTAAATTAGAAATATGTTTCTTGAGTTATACACATTACACACAGCTAGTATAGCTAAGTGTACTAGAGAGGCCGATGATTTACTGCTCTCTCTAGTCCTTTGTAAGGAAAACTGCCCCACCTTCACTTCCCGTTATTTGGGATAGACACTCCTGCCCCAGTCAAGCTGATTAGTGGACCTCTGACCCAAGAACTCCTTCAAGGAGTTGGAGAGGTGAAAGACTGAAATAGTTACGAGATGGAGAGATGAAGCCATAACATTGTGTTGGGGTTAGAGTTGCTAGTAACTTAGGAGAGAACTGACCCTCTAACTCTAAGCAAGGTAAAGAGCTAGTGGGTAGAGAGACTGTAGCAGACATTTGGAGAGCGAGGCAGTGGAGTCCTGGGGGAAATGAGAGCAAGAAAGAAGAAAGACCAGAAATGGAAACAGGACCAGACCACCCACAATCCCTGAACAAGACCAAGGAAAGTGATGTTTGTCATTTTCCTGGTCTAATTTGCTTAAGTTCTGCCTTTACAGCTCTTTTCCTCGGATGATATTTTTGTATTCTTAAAACAAATAACCCTTTACTTGTATTAGCTTAAGTGTGTTTTTGTTCCTTGCCACTGAAAGAACCTTAAAAGAGCACTCAGTGTAGAGACAAAATATCAACGGGTGTTTGGCCGAGGCCTGCCTGATTCTGACTGCTGCTGCTGCTAAGTCGCTTCAGTCGTGTCTGACTCTGTGCGACCCCAGAGACGGCAGCCCACCAGGCTCCCCCGTCCCTGGGATTCTCCAGGCAAGAATACTGGAGTGGGTTGCCATTGCTGATTCTGACTACTACTGTAGAAATACCCTCTTTTTTTCCCATTCTTTCTCTACGTAATTGTAATAAAATATTAAGTAATCATTGCTTTTTAACTTCCAGGCCCTCTTGATTTGAAATTCTGTGATAGGCATTCTCAGTGCTTGATTTGCTTTTTATTACAGATGTGAGAAGTTTGTTTTAAACTGATGCATTGCTTTTGTTTCTGCTGAAGAAGTCTGTATGAACGTTAGTCTTGAATCTTTTTAAGTCTTGGAGTGGGTTTGCCATCATTGTTAGGGCGTCAGCAGACCAGTCATTCTTTTCTTAGTGATGTGTCACTGACTTTGGCCAAGTACATGCAGGTATTTAAGGATATCCTATATAACACAAATTGTATTTGGTACCTGTTATAGGGATTTTGATTATTCGCATTTAATAAGAAAACATCAACTTTTTACTTCTGTGGCATACACGAGCTCTTAAAAAGATATATGTTAGGTAAGCCAAGATGAAAATGCTTATTGGACATAGTGGTATCATTTGGTTCTGTAATTCTAATTTTTAAACATTTTCTTGACAGTTTAGTTCAGACTGAATTTTATTCTTCCCATTGCCATCCATTCCCCCCTTAGGTAAAGTCTTCAAAACTGTAACTACACAAAGCATGCTTCTTAAACTGTTGTTTTTACTCAACAGATACTTCTTATTAAAAGAAACTTTTAAAATAGTCTTAATTTACCCCTTGGGCAATTAGATTTTTTGCATTAGCATTGCATAGTGCAAAATGGTTTCCGATAGATTAGAAGTTGTTGGTAGAGTTAGCTAAGGAAAATTGATGATGAAATACTGTAGCACATTTTTTCGAAGTCAGGCCAATCTTTAATATTTGGGAATGTTTAGAAAACTATAAAGCAAAATATAAAAATGAAACATTTTAATTTTAGGGTAAATTGGTTTTGTGGCCCAATGCTAGTAGCATAAAGGGAAGCCACAGTATCAGTAGTTAGTAATAAAGATTTTATTTTCTAAGTTTATATCTTCCAAGGTAGAGCTTTATTGTAGGAATTTACTGGTGCAACTTTTGGATGATCTGGTCCTTCTGAATGTAATTACGCCTGCCTGCCCTGGTGGGAGCACAGTCTTCTAGGATAGTGTTGGGATATCATTACCACTGATACCAACGTTATTTACTATCATATAAGACACCAGTTTAAAGCTTTAGTAGGGACTCCTGAGTTCTATGTTGAACTGAAAGTTTTCTTAAAATATTATTTTTTCGTGTCCCCAGAATACTGATTGGAACAGTACTTGTGGGTACATGTAAATGGTAGAAATTCAGACCTGTGATTTCATTTCACTTTACTGGAAATTTCAGTGATTCATATGAGTTCTAGTTGAATAGTTCAGTGTTTAAAATATAGTTCATGGAAGATAAACACTTTACATTTTTTATCTAGCGAGACACACAGCTGTTATTAAAATGAATTTACTTCCAATTAGGGAAAAGCTAATCTTATGTTTTTTTTCTACTCATATTTCTTTGTCAGAAAAATGTCACTGTCATATACTGGTTTTATAAGCAATGCCTTAATGTGATTAAACACTTTTAAAAAAAAATGGTAGGTAGGTTTTTATAGATTTCAAAGTGNTACTGGAGTGGGTTGCCATTGCTGATTCTGACTACTACTGTAGAAATACCCTCTTTTTTTCCCATTCTTTCTCTACGTAATTGTAATAAAATATTAAGTAATCATTGCTTTTTAACTTCCAGGCCCTCTTGATTTGAAATTCTGTGATAGGCATTCTCAGTGCTTGATTTGCTTTTTATTACAGATGTGAGAAGTTTGTTTTAAACTGATGCATTGCTTTTGTTTCTGCTGAAGAAGTCTGTATGAACGTTAGTCTTGAATCTTTTTAAGTCTTGGAGTGGGTTTGCCATCATTGTTAGGGCGTCAGCAGACCAGTCATTCTTTTCTTAGTGATGTGTCACTGACTTTGGCCAAGTACATGCAGGTATTTAAGGATATCCTATATAACACAAATTGTATTTGGTACCTGTTATAGGGATTTTGATTATTCGCATTTAATAAGAAAACATCAACTTTTTACTTCTGTGGCATACACGAGCTCTTAAAAAGATATATGTTAGGTAAGCCAAGATGAAAATGCTTATTGGACATAGTGGTATCATTTGGTTCTGTAATTCTAATTTTTAAACATTTTCTTGACAGTTTAGTTCAGACTGAATTTTATTCTTCCCATTGCCATCCATTCCCCCCTTAGGTAAAGTCTTCAAAACTGTAACTACACAAAGCATGCTTCTTAAACTGTTGTTTTTACTCAACAGATACTTCTTATTAAAAGAAACTTTTAAAATAGTCTTAATTTACCCCTTGGGCAATTAGATTTTTTGCATTAGCATTGCATAGTGCAAAATGGTTTCCGATAGATTAGAAGTTGTTGGTAGAGTTAGCTAAGGAAAATTGATGATGAAATACTGTAGCACATTTTTTCGAAGTCAGGCCAATCTTTAATATTTGGGAATGTTTAGAAAACTATAAAGCAAAATATAAAAATGAAACATTTTAATTTTAGGGTAAATTGGTTTTGTGGCCCAATGCTAGTAGCATAAAGGGAAGCCACAGTATCAGTAGTTAGTAATAAAGATTTTATTTTCTAAGTTTATATCTTCCAAGGTAGAGCTTTATTGTAGGAATTTACTGGTGCAACTTTTGGATGGTCTGGTCCTTCTGAATGTAATTACGCCTGCCTGCCCTGGTGGGAGCACAGTCTTCTAGGATAGTGTTGGGATATCATTACCACTGATACCAACGTTATTTACTATCATATAAGACACCAGTTTAAAGCTTTAGTAGGGACTCCTGAGTTCTATGTTGAACTGAAAGTTTTCTTAAAATATTATTTTTTCGTGTCCCCAGAATACTGATTGGAACAGTACTTGTGGGTACATGTAAATGGTAGAAATTCAGACCTGTGATTTCATTTCACTTTACTGGAAATTTCAGTGATTCATATGAGTTCTAGTTGAATAGTTCAGTGTTTAAAATATAGTTCATGGAAGATAAACACTTTACATTTTTTATCTAGCGAGACACACAGCTGTTATTAAAATGAATTTACTTCCAATTAGGGAAAAGCTAATCTTATGTTTTTTTTCTACTCATATTTCTTTGTCAGAAAAATGTCACTGTCATATACTGGTTTTATAAGCAATGCCTTAATGTGATTAAACACTTTTAAAAAAAAATGGTAGGTAGGTTTTTATAGATTTCAAAGTGGACAAACAAAAATTTATGTTCAAATTTTAATTTAGAAAACTTTAATTTTGAAAACTTGTGGATATATCCTTCTTGTTTCTTTCATAGTGCTTGGCACACAGTACTTAAGCTATTTAATTGACAGATTTTCTGGAAGAAAATTTTAGGACACATAGAAGGAAATTCTGTTGTCTAGGTTTACTGATACATATGGAGAAGAGTTATATCTGCATCAATGAAATACAGACTTGAATGACATGATCTTAATGGAAGGTCATTTAGTGATTTGCTATATTGAAATGTGTCTGTTCAAATCTTTCTAACAGCCATAGTTTATTCTTTTGGAATTTTCAAAAATATACTGTACCTTAACAGCAACACTCTTATGAACCTATATTCATTCTTTTTTTTTTTCCAGTTAAAAAACATTTTACAAAGTGGACACATTGTTTAATTTTGTTTTGCATTTTCTAGATTGGAGTGCAAGGCCAATAAATTAAACCCAGGCAGTTCTGTTGCTAATTACACACAACTTCTCTTGAGTATCAGATATTCAAATCCATTTTATGAATATGGTGGAGAGAATAACAACTGTAAAACAAAGCAGTGTGCATGTAAGTGACTGTTAGCGTGCATTTCAGAAAGGATAAATGCTCACCATATGGTACAATTACTGTGTCCAAGTTTTCAAATTAGCTTCTCTCATCCTCCTTATTACTGTCTTTAAAAAGAGAGGAAAAAACCCAACATGATTTATCTACTCTGCAGCAGAACTCTTGACGCAAAACAGCAGCCCAGTTCTGTCCAGTTTTTTTTTTTCCTTTAGTATAATAGAGGCTGTCGGACTTTTTTATACTAATTACTGTGTGAGCCTCAGATGAACCCCCTTCAATTCACAGGGCTTTGTTAAGGGAGGAGCTGTCAATGTGTCTGCCCGTTTGCAGCTGTGCTGTGGCTTTAGCTTGCTTAACATTATGCTGCTTTTTAGACTTGACAGAAGGGATTTTTTTTTTTTTTTATTAAGGCAAAGCAGCCTTGTAGCGAAATGGTTTAAGCAGCTGCATTGTAGGGAAGCACAAAGAAGTTATTATTGTGTCTGTTTAGGGGGGTGGAATGGAGGGGGGGATATTCGACTGCTGTTGATGCCGATTGTTGACTTGCCATCTGCCAGATAGGGAGAAGAAAAAAATGACAGCTCCAGCAGGGTGTTCAAGAGGTTGTTTGGAGAGACGCATAAACATGTGCAGATGTCGAACTGAATAATGGCTAGAACTTGAGACGGTTTATGATGCTGCTGATGTTTGTGCATATACAGAATGAATGTATGTGTGGATTTGGTTAACCAAGGCTACATACTAATTATCATTGTTTTCCTGCATGCCCCTTCCCCTTAGTTCGTTAATTAGTTTAGGGGCTTAGTACTTCCTCTTCCTTCTGTTATTCACGTCTAGTTTTAGAAAACAGCTTCTCTTAAAATGGCAATAAAACCTTCCTTATTTCTCCATACAGATGATAGCTAATCTGTTTGGTTAGGATTAGGTGTGAGCTGCTAACTGATAACAGGAGATTTTGATTAGGAAATAAGTCAGGTGAATCACCTTGCTCTTAATGCACACATATATTAACAGTTTGACACTATTCACTGAATTGACTTTTATAGCCTACCACTAGGGGTGAGATACTACCAAATTCACTTTACCAAGTAATTCCATCATACTTTGAACTTAGGATAAAAGTTGTGAAACAGAGTTGTGTAACAGCCTGGTCTTCTTGGTTACCCTTCTTTCTCTTGGTTGTCTTTGATTCTGGAAATGGCAGTCAGGCATTTTCTTTGTGGAGTAATGCATTGGTTGTCTATTTCCTTCTGATTCATTCTTGTCATTAGATATTAGAGATTTGATATGTCTGAAATCTTTTTAAATACTATGGTAACATTTTAGGGTGCACTAAGTATGTTTAGTTAACTTTTTTTTCATTACTTTGACTTTAAATAAGTGAAAAGGAATAGTGATGCTAGGTAAAATTTCTGAAAGGTGTTTATGTTGTAGAACACCTCAAAGTTTTGCAAAACTTTATGGCCAATCATATATGAGTTTATTAGAAAATGGAAAGAGAAGCTCTGACTTTCTCTGTTTCCTTTTCTCTCTATTTCTATCACCAAAAAAAAAAATGTGTGGGGAATTAGAGGGTTTTTATTTTGACTTTTGGTAAACTCATGCTTTCCTAAAACATTTAGGGTTTTATTGCCTAATTATTAAGAATAAAGCCTTAAGTGTGGTTGAAAGGCAAACAGACTGACAGAGCTTTATGTCCACAGTAATGTCTTTCTGAAAGGACTAAAGGGAGATTATCTGTCATTTTCTACTCTTCAGAAAGAAATAGAGGTCAGGTCTATTTAGAAAAACTTTCTATCTTAAATGTCAGTTTTTCCCCAAGTGACTAATCCGTATTTGCTGAAAAGGCTAGAGGACTTTTTCCTTTGTCTTGTATATTTAGTTTTTTTCTTTTATTTGGAAAGCTTGCACATATGTCCATATTTTTGTATGTAGAATTATGTACATATGTTGATAGTTTTATATAGTCAGTCCTGATATCCCTGCTAAGCTTGGGAGGAAGCAGCAAATCATTTTCCAGGTAGAGGTGTTAAACTGAGGGTGTGGTTTGATAGTGGCTGGGATATTAGTGAGAGGCTGAGCAAAAGCAAGCTTGTATAAAAGCGGACTTGCAGTTCCGTGCTTTATTCATCATATCGTGTTACCCCAGAACCATTTGTAAAATCTTTATGCAGGCAAATATACTTACTAAGGTGTCTGAAATATTCAAGGTAGGGTGTCTTTGAAGTTACTCACACCAGATTTAAATATCAATTAACTTAAATGAGTGACTTTATGAAAGTTCCTTTAACATGTCTGAATTTCTTCATGTGTTGAAAGAAGGAAACAACCACTGATATTTAAGGATCTTGTAAGAACTAAATGAGATAGTAGTATCTTTGGAATGTCTGGAACATGTGCAATAGTAGCTGTTACTAATATTTTATTTTTGTTGATGTGTGCGCCTAAAGACCTGTAACTGTTGTAACTGAAGTGCTTTTATAATGCCTGCTGCTGCTGCTGCTAAGTCACTTCAGTCATGTCCGACTCTGTGCGACCCCATAGACGGCAGCCCACAAGGCTCCTCCGTCCCTGGGATTCTCCAGGCAAGAATATTGGAGTGGGTTGCCATTTCCTTCTCCAATGCAGGAAAGTGAAAAGTGAAAGTGAAGTCGCTCAGTCATGTCTGACTCGTAGCGACCCCATGGACTGCAGCCCACCAGGCTCCTCTGCCCAGGGGGTTTTCCAGGCGAGAGTGCTGGAGTGGGGTGCCTACTTGCTGCCAAATGAGCATACAAAGTTCTAGGGAACCATCTAAGATATATAAGGCTGTTTTTTTATAACCTAACGTTTATTTGGTGATTTATATGATTGCTTCATAAATCTGAAGGGAAATCAGTTATTTCAAGAGAATATCAAGAAAGTTGTTGAAATGTAACTATTTTGGGGGTGTGAGGTCAGCGGTCATTTGGTAATGGTGATTTTATGTTGTATCCTATAAAATTATTTTTTAACTTCAAAAATTTAGCACAGGGTTGCAGAAAATTGTATTCATTCCCTTAATTCAATATGAATCCCATTATTTTGGAACCATATTTTTCTCTGCTATGGGTGCATTTCAGTTGCCTCAGTCGTATCTGACTCTTTGCCACCCCATAGACTGTAGCCTGCCAGGCTCCTTTGCCCATGGCATTCTCCAGGTAAGAGTACTGGGCTGGGTTGCCATTTCCTTCTCCAGGGGATCTTCCCAACCTGGGATCAAACCTGCATCTCTTACGTCTCCTGCATTGGCAGGCGGGTTCTTTACCACTAGTGCCACTAGGGAAGCCTTTTCTCTGCTATAGTCAGTACTTAAGCTGTAAAGGGGTTATAATTATTTTTAAAATAAAGGTGTTTGAATATCTTAAAGTTAATAAATGTAATAACTGTAGTGAACCAACAACATTAAAAAGAATGTTTTATCTCCTCAGGGCATTATAAAGCATTATTTGATTGTTCTAATTCTATTTTGCAGACAAACTGAATAGGCTCATATAGTGAATATAGTGATGAAAGTTCTAGGATAAGCAGAAGTGTTTTTTTTAAGAGGAGTAAAGAGGAAATGGCTTTGATTGACCTTCAGGAATCAGTAAATTCAGTACAGGATGATTATCACTCAGATGTTGATGGTTCTTTAAGTTTTTTTTTAAAATGGTTGTTTCTGTCATGTATTCTCTCTTCACTAAATATTACTAAGTAATTTTGGATGAAAGGCAAGGGATGTTGGGACAGCTGCCTGATCCTGCTTCTAAGAGTGGTTAATAGGACTGGGTGTAGTCACTAATGGAGAAGGAAATGGCAACTCACTCCTTGCCTGGAGAATCCCATGGACAGAGGAGCCTAGTGGGCTACTGTTCATGGGGTCACAGAGAGTCAGACACGACTGAGTGACTAAGCACATGGTCAGTAAGCTCTTCTACTTTAGTTTTGAAGAATAAATTGGTTATAGTTTTTAAATGAACTGCAATTTGAGCAATACTAGCTTCGTACTATGCTATTTTAATATTTAATAGCACCTGGGTGTGAATTAGCAAGATGCCTTAAAGAATGATGCCTCAATTCACTCTTTTAAGATAGCTGTTTGTACTTCCTGCTTTAGTAAAATAAGACTTGGAATTCAGATACAGGTAATTAAGTATTATACTCTAATTTTTTTAAAAAATGATTTTTACCAAGAACAACTTCTAATGTTAAAGAAGTGGAAATATCTCCTAGTCTATGAAATGTATCACAGATTAGGATGAATTTATTTCACATGTGAGTCAAACTGTACTTGGAGATCTTAAGGATAATTTTAAGAAAACTTTAGGAACTTTAATGGTATATGGATGTATTTGAATTGTGCCTCAGAAAAATCCTGCATGAATAGTAATTTTTAAAAACATTGGCCAGTCTGTTGAAAACAGAAGAATATTTTAGTCTGACATTCTTTAAGGCATCTTGCTGAATGTTTTGGCTTAAAATTTTTAATGTGTTTAGTTTTAAGAAAATCTGATTAAAGATGTTGGTAAACTTGGTAGCACTTTTTAGAACAGAAGATGATTAAGATACAAAGGCAGCAAGGCATAAACCGTGAAGTTCACGTGATTTTTGGCTGGACAAGTCACTTATTTGCTATTAGACTGGAACATAGCATCTAAGTTCATAATTTTATGCTTTTTAAGTGAAAGCATATAGAACATCAGCTGTTGTTTCCTGGCATCTTTCTGAGGAGATATTTAAACTTAAGTGTATATATATTTATTATAGAAAAAATTTTATAAAATGACCTTCTTTCCCATCTCTTCATTTGCATTGTTTTCAATTCACTCTTTTAAGATAGCTGTTTGTATTTTCTGTTTTAGTAAAATAAGACTTGGAATTTAGTTAAAATTTTTTTTTACCTTAAAAATCAGTATGAAAATTAAGTGAGTGCTTTGACCTTTTAGTGCCAGTTTGTTATTTGAATTGTATTTTATTAATAAATAACAATTGAACCAATTGGCTATTAACTGCTTATAGGAAGAAAACGGAGCCCCTATATAGTTTGGGGCTGAATGTTAATTGATTTGAAGTGCTTCACTGATAGATTTATATGTTCTCATGTCCTGCAATGTTTAAAAAATTATTCTACAGAGATCATTATAATATAGATTTAATAAACAGTGCACACAATCACTTATATAATTTTTTATTTTACTATATTTTGAATAACTTCCATGATATTGAGTCTTCAAGTCATTTTCCTTCATGATGCCTTAGTTTTAAGAAAATCATTCCTCTCACACTTAAAACATTTGAAAATGTTATTGTGCTTATAGAAGTATAAATAATGACAATAAAAGAAATCCTTATGTACAGTGAGCAGATACACAGATTGTTTCATTAAAATTTATTTTTGAATGGTAGGTAAAGATTGTTTTTGAATTTTCTGCCTATGTGTTAGGTAATACTGCCCTCAGAGGGCCAAGGTAAGTAAATTCGTTTTTAACGTTGAGAAACAGCTTGACTGCCGTTTCTCTGATCTTTAAGCTTGCTCGGGGAGGAGAGGTGGACTTCTTTGAGTCACTGAATAGTGTTTGATTTATGGGCGCGTCTCTTGGGTGTGTTCTGTTCTTTAAATGTGCTAGCTGTATCTGTACTTCACTTTGATGGCAGCCTCTAAGCACGTTCAGTTCTTTTCTCAGAAAATTGTGACAGACGACTGGCCACATATTGCCGAATTAGATTGGTTTACAAGGGGGATTAGAAAATTACCCAGAAAAGAAAGTTAAGATGATTTTCCTGGGTATGTGGGTGTGTTTTACTTTTTGTTTCTTTGATAGTGAATATTCAGGTATTCAAAATTATGTGAACCACACTTTTGACTGCATGGTAGCATTCATTGAAATGGAAGCATTATATATATTCCCCTCAGTTTTATGAATTGAAGCATAATCACAACTTTAAAATATAGTAAATCAAAAATAATGTCAGTCAGTCAGTCAAGAAATGCAATTGTTATATATAAATATACCAAAAGTTGAAATACACTATTATTCCATTTATAAAAGCCTAACACTAATGTATGTTTTAACATGTCTCTGAATTCAGAATGTTTAAGGTTAAGTGAAAATTAACTCATGCAATAAAAAGGTAAAGTGGGAAAGGCCTGATGTCAGAATACTGGGTTGCATGGTTTTGCCTTTTGCTTTTTTTGTATGTCTTAACTTTCTTAGGAGATAATTTGAAAGAAACATTGAGATGTTTAGTAGTAAATCCAATGAAGTGCTTGATTTTCCCCCCTAGAATTAACTTGATACTAAATTAAGAAAGACTATTTCTGTAACAGAATTATTGGGTTTTAATGGGAGATTTCAGTTAGTAAAGAATAAATGACATGTAATTCATTATTATCAATAACAATAGGGGATGAAAATAAGAAATAAACAAGGTAAAAATCAAAAATTGAAACTTTATCCACTAAAAAACAGCACCTGCTTTTCTCAATTGTGGAACAGTGATAGTATATAAATGAAATTAACAAATTGCATTGAAATTTGTTTGTTTGTTTTTTTAATCTATTTGTTTTGTTTTTTGAGGGAGGGGATGTTGGTAACCCATACAGGGAAAAAACCCAACATTTGACTTTTTAAAATAATTTCCAGTTGTATAGCATTATAATTCAGTATCTGTATACACTATACCATTTTGCCTACTCCCCAAGCCCCCACTTCCCCTCTGGTAATGGCTGATCTGTTCTGTTTATCTATAAGTTTATTTTTGGTTTGTTTGTTTGTTCATCTTTTCTTAGAGTTTGCTTTTTCCACTCTACATATGAATGGAGTCGTATGGCGTTTGCCATTCTCTGACTTACTGCTCTTCAGCGTAGCACCTTCACGGTCTATCCATGGTGTTGATGACAGCAGGATTTCATTTCTTATTTATGGCTGAGTGTTAGATTGAAGGGAAAATGAGAGGAGGGTGGCAGAGGATGAGATGGTTGGATAGCATCATGACTCAATGGACATGAACTTGGGTAAATTCTGGGAGATTTAGGGATAGGGAGGCCTGGCATTTTGCAGTCCATGGGGTTGCAAAGAGTCAGATACGACTTGGCAACTGAGCAACAACAACAGATTGTTCCACTGTGGGCTTCCTTGGTGGCACAGTGGTAACGAATCCACCTGCCAATGAAGGAGACATAAGAGACGCAGATTTGATCCCTGGGTCAGAAAGACTGAGCGACTGACTGAGCATTATTCCATTGTATATATTGTGATATATACAGAATTATTCCATTGTATATTTTGTGATACACACACACACACACACACACCTGCTTGCTATGTTTCAGTTGTGTCCAACTCTTTGTGACCCCATGGACCATATAGCCTGTCAGGCTCCTCTGTCCATGGAATTCTCCAGGCAAGAGTACTGAAGTGGGTGCCACTCCCTTCTCCAGGGGCTCTTCCCAACCCGGGATCAAACCTGTGTCTCCTGCATTGGCTGGCAGATTCTTTACCACTGAGCCATCAGGGATGCTCTGTGCGTGCGTGCACGCTCTGTCGCTTCAGTCATGTCTGGTTCTTTGTGATCCCATGGACCATAGCCCACCAGGCTCCTCTGTTCGTGGGATTCTCCAGGCAAGAATACTGGAGTGCGTTGCCATGCCCTCCTCCAGGGGATCTTTCCGACCCAGGGATCGAACCAGCGACTCATGGGTCTCCTGATCGTAGGTGGATTCTTTACTACTGAGCCACTGAGGAAGGCCCCGGGAAAGCCCTACAATGAGCCAGATGGTCTATGTGCGTTACAAATAGCGATTTATTTCTTCTTCACTACTGTTGTCCCCACTTTCCTAAAGAGGAAGCTGAGACACAGAGAGATGAAGTAGCACGCCCAAAGGCACACAACTAGAGTGACAGAGTTGGCATTTGAACTCCCGTGTGTACTCTGTAAAATGCTGGCCTCAGTTTTGAAAGCTTGAGTAGCAAGGCAGAGTAGAATTTTGTTGATTGCATTAGGTAGTCATTCAAATCTCAGCTTGGTCCTGTACTTATTACTAGTGTCACAGAGCCTCAGCATGGCTATCTGTGTCAGGCTAGGATGCCATCACAGCGGTCTCTGCATGCCTGTAGGAACAGGTCTCTTGTTCTGAGCACAGGGGTTGGCTGTGTCAGGCTAGGATGCCATCACAGCGGTCTCTGCATGCCTATAGGAACAGGTCTCTTGTTCTGAGCACAGGGGTTGGCTCAGGATATTCAACCTGAGCACAGTGCTTGGCTCAGGAAATTCAAGTGTCCTTGCCTGCCTTACACTCACCACTTAGAACTGTGATATGAGTCTCAGTAAGTATATCGCCTAAGGAAAGCAGAGGAGAGAAGAGAGAACTTAAAAAAGCCCATGGATTCACCCTCAGAATACTAGTTTGTGATTTGATGCAGTGCAACTTTTGGGTCCCATGCTATTGGAAGTAGGCTTCTAAGGTGGCTCAGTGGTAAAGAATCTGCCTGCCAATGCCAGAGACGTAAGTGATGCAGGTTCAGCTCTTGGGTCAGGAAGATTCCCTGGAGAAGGAAATGACAACCCACTCCAGTTTTCTTGCCTGGAAAATTCCATGGACAGAGGAGCCTGCCAGGCTACACAGTCCATGGGGTTGCAAAGAGTCAGACCCAACTGAGTGACTGAGCTCACATGTGTGTAGGTTTTAGGTTACATGCACTGCTGTTGGGAAGTTCCTGTAGGAGTCTCTCCACTGCTGAGAGTCTAAGATAAGACCTGATTCTATTTTGTTGAGTTTTGTTCTATAAGGCAGTGATTTTAATACAGGGGTGGGAAGGTTGAATCACATGAGGGTTTTTTCAGGTGACACAGCCCTCCTCCTGATGAGCAAGCATGACCGCCTTCTCTGCCAGCTCCCTGTCCCTGCCACAGTGAGACACTGTTAGAGTTGTCTATTCTCTCCATCAGGTGTATTACCACAGAAAAATGGATTGAGCTATGCAGGGTTGTGTTATAGTGGGGTTTCCATTTGAACGAGCTCTTGTGACATGAATGTAGTCCCTGTTCTGCATAGTGGTAGGTTTATTCATCCATTCAGTTAGTGGAAAACGCCAGCCTTCTCCGTGGTAGGTGCCGGTGGTACATGTAAGTAGGTTTGCAAATGGGCTCAGTCCTTCCATGTTTGAAACTCATTACGGTTGTTTACTGCAGTGCAAGATATTACATTGATTTTAATACAGAGAGAATATGATGTGGTGAAATGGAAAAGACGTACAGTAAGGAAATTGTAAAAATTTCCAGTGAAGCCTTTTTAAAATTGGTCCATTTCTTTGAAATAGTTAAAAATTCTGTTGGCCCTCACTACTCTGTTAAAATATTGCAGGAATGACTGTATGTTTAATGTAGTGTGTGGAGTTGGAGTCTTTTTCCTATAATGCTGAAAGCAGATTAAAAAGAAAGCTTTTTTTGCTTTTGCAATCTACAAGGGCGTAAATGTAAGCAAAATAATAATTTAGCTCACATTTAACCCAGCAGGAAGCTGAGTACAGATTGAGTAATTCTCCACAACATATCTACTGCTATGTAAACTAATCTCACGGTTTATTCTTCATTAAATTGCCAAGATGCTATTTTTCTGTTGGCTAGTTTGTATATGTGCTTTGTTTTCTCTCTCTCCTCCCCATTTTCCTTGCTTTTCTCTCACATTAAAACTTTATACTATAACTCTATTAAGATATTCTTACATTTATAAGAATAATAAGCTTCACATTTTTGGCTTACAGTGTAATGTTTCCTAAAACCAAAGGGAGCCAGGATTTGATTAACTAATTTACAGAATACTATGAAACAAGTACCAGACTGTTAAAGGTAGATGGTAATTGTGCAATTTTCTGGATAACAAAAGAAAATTATAAAGTAGACTAAGTAGTGGCAGACTTGGCATTCTGAGATCTGAGAGAAGCTGGCATTCCAACATCTTGTGGTATTCAGTGCTTAGGTACTTTCCTCATGATTGCTTCAGCTTCAAAGCAAAACATGGACCCCAGCCTTCTTTAGGAAGTAGATATGAAAACTACACTTAATATAAAAATGACAAGTTCATGCATTATGCAGCGGAAGAAAAATTTCTTGACTGTAATATACTTTGAAAATAATCATGAAGGAGCATATGTGGTAAAACAGGAATGTGGGTACATCTGGAAAGCATTTAAGGCATCTTGGAAGCAGGATGCAGAATCACCAAAATTGTAAACATCTTCCATCTGGCCAGTTACAGTGGTAATGTTGACCAGTACCAGAGCAGACAAATCTCTCATATGACCTCGTGAGATAGTCAGGCAACCTGGGTGAGATGATCATAAAGATATGAATGCTTTGCAATACGACCTCATTAATCAATACCATACAGAAAATTATGAGAGAAAAAGATACTGCATCTATCAATACTATACAGAAAATAATGAGAGAAAAAGACAAGCCTTGAAATGTGAAAGACTAAGGTGTTGTTATATGTTATGCTGGATGGAGGTTGTATCAATAAATATATAAGTGTGCTTCTCTGCTTGTATTGTCATGAGGCTTCAAAGAGGAAGGGGCCTCATTTTGAATTAACACAGCTGCAAACCTGGATTAGCACAGTTCTTTTGCGAAATGTTCAGGGACCATATGCTGCTCCCAGTCTCTTCCCCACAGTAATGCTTCAAACAGCAAATACTGAGCACCTTTTTGAACGGGCACTTAGGTTTCTGTTTGGAAATAACCAAGACATAGCAGGTATTACCATCCCTCACTATGACCTGCTGGAGTCTTAAAAATGATTATAGAAATGGAAGAAGTTTTCCTTTTGAGTTTTAATTGCTCCATCATCTGCTTTTCTCTAGCTCTTCCCACAGCTGCCTACTAAAAGCCACATGAAGGCAGGCACTGTGCCTGCATCATTCATTGCTGCATTCCCAGTGCTTTGTTATTAGTAAGTATTTTGACACTAAGTGTTTCTGAATGAGTTGATCTATTAGAAGCCCATTTCCCCCAGTGTTAAATAAAAATGTTTAAAGAAGCTTATTGTTTGATTTGGGATGCTCATTGGCCAGTAGCTTTAAACTCAGAACAGCTGAGCTGGGCAGGAGTCATTAATTTCTTCCCAGATGCCCCAGTGGTAAAGAATCCGCCTGCCAAGCAGGAGCCAAAGGAGACAGGGGTTTGATCCCTGGGTCAGGAAGAGTTCCCTGGAGGAGGAAGCGGCAAACCCGCTCCATTATTTTTGCCAGGATAATCTCATGGACAGAGGAGCGTGACGGGCTACAGACCATGGGTTCACAGNGAATAGCACATGGAACTCTACTCAACGTGTGACCTAAATGGGAAGGAAGTCCCCAAAGGAGGGTATATATGTATACATATGGGGCTTGCCAGATGGCCCTAGTGGTAAAGAATCTGCCAGCTAATGCAGGAGACAGAGATGTGGTTTGATCCCTGGGTCAGGAAGATCCCTGGGTCAGGTCTCTTGCTTGGAGAATCCCGTGGACAGAGGAGCCTGATGGGCTACAGTCCATAGGGTTGCAAAGAGTCGAACATGACTAAAGTGACTTAACACGCATGCACGCACCCACATATGGATACATATAGCTGATTCACTTTGCCACACAGTAGAAGCTAACACAACATTATAAAGCAACTATACTCCAATAAAAATTAATCTGAAAAAATAGTCCCCATTGGCATCCACTGAAAGATTAAACTCTGATGTAATCCTCTGCAGGAGTGACTTGCATTTCCAGTCCTGCAGGCAGGAGGTCAAGTGTCCTCCTCCCCCAGTGCACTACACCTCAAAGGTCTTGAAAGTGCCTTGTTTGTTCTGAGACGAGATCCCCCTACCCCCACACCCATGCTCTGGAAGCCACAGCTCCTTAACCTTATGCAGATTACGCCGATAAGTAAAAGAGGCTTCATACTAAGTGTGTTGTTTCCCCTTCCCAGGGAGAAAGTACATTCTTTCCGCACTTCGGTGGCCCTGGACCCAGAAGGCATACTTCTTCACAGTGCCCTCTAACTGTGTGGGGAGCACTGAAGTGGTAATTACCTTAGAAAGTGCTTTTTCCATGTCTTTGGCTGCAGAAAAATAACACACTGCCTCCCTTTCCATGCGTCTCACGGAATTATGTAAATAGACCCAAAGCAAACCAGTTTAAATGATTATAAAATGGATTTCTAAGTGATATCTGTTACCAGACAAGAATACTAAAACACCCTGCTCTTTCTCAGCCACCAAGATGAAAGGATAAAATATTTAATAAGGGGTGTTTCTCGGATGGAAGATGGCTTCTGCACGAGGAGCTCCTGGGGTTTTGCTGACTCGATCATCAGGGACCCAAGGATGTATGAGTGGTGCCTTCCCCAGGCTCTGACCACATTTCACAAAATGACTGAAGGAAAAAGGTTGATCTAAAGAATGTGTAAGGGACTCGCCAAATGGAAAAGGATTTTCAAAATTGAGCACACACAAAAGCACATGAAAAACTATTAAAATGAGATTCCTGATTCAGTGCGTCTCAGTTGGATCTCAGAAAACTTCAGGCTTCCTGGTGATGCTGGTAGCCCATAGACCACACTTTGGGTAATGCCTGCTTAGAGGAAACAAAGGCAGATTTCAGCCCAATGTTGGCAAGTTCCTTGCCCCATACTCTTGAGGATGACTTCTCGCTGACTCCCAGACTTGTGAAAACTGGGGCCCTGCCTTTCTTGACCTCAGCTCTCCAGTCAGTATACCTTATCTCGCCAAACACAGTGATTGTTCTGAAAGTGGGCTGGTGCTGTCTCTTATACACATCTAGATGTGTATANTGTTTCTTCAGTAACTATATTTAGTTATAAGATATTTATAATATAGCACACTATTATGAATTATATATTCAGTATTTATTTGTTTATAGTGCTAATATTTATTTATGAAAATCCACTAGTGGAAAAAAGATTCTGCTGTGTTTTCTTTTAGGTATTTCATATGTGTAAATTTGGTTGGCATCTGTCAACAAGCAGCAGAATATTTATAATATTGTGAACCATAAAATTAAATAAATTTTATTCTGAAATAAACATTAAACTTCTTTTGGTCTTAGGTAAAAACTGACTCATGAAGACTTTTATTTAAGACTAATAATTTCTTAAAGTTATGTACATTTACTTTTATTGAAAGCTGTCATTTTTTGGCTTAAAGCACTTCTTTGAAATTCTTAAACTATTTCTGTTTTCATGGTACTGTGCCCTATATTTGTCATTTAATAAAAATAATTCAGAGAGACCTAAGACTTTGTCTTTTTTCTTTGGAAGAGTAGTTACTTCTGTGATATCCTATCCTTATCTTAAAAAAAGAAGTGAAAGTATTAAATCAGTGTTGTGTTTTGACACTGGATAACCTTTTTTATTTCTTTAGATAGGATTTGTTTTATATACCTGAAACTAAGGAGACTTTTTTCTGTTGATGAAGTAAATTTATTGCTGATTGCTGCCTATTGCCTCAGTTATGTAAATACTCCTGAATAAGTGCTGTATTGATTCAGTTCAGTTCAGTTCAGTCGCTCGGTTGTGTCCGACTCTTTGCGACCCCATGAATTGCAGCACGCCAGGGCTCCCTGTCCGTCACCAACTCCCGGAGTTCACTCAGATTCATGTCGATCGAGTCAGTGATGCCATCCAGCCATCTCATCACTCTGTCGTCCCCTTCTCTTCCTGCCCCCAATCCTTCCCAGTATCAAAGTATATTGATTAGTAGACTATTTAATGTGAGATTGTAGCTGAATTGTAAATGATACTACAATAAATGATTGTGACTTCACTTAATAACAACAATAATAATCTAACCCTTTTCATATGTCAGGGAATGTTATAAGTCCTTCTTATGTCCTTCCAGACCCTTTAGGTAGGCACTGATTCTCATTTTTCAGGTGAGGAAACTAAGCTTTATGATGAGTCAAAACAGTAATGCCTCTCTCCTGATATTCATGTGAGAATGCCTTCAGCCTCTTTGTTATTAGTAGCAAATGACTAGCTTTTGAAGCTTCTGTTATAACAAGCATGAGTGACTATTAGTATTTTTAAAACCTGTATCACCTATATCTATTACAGAAACCAGAATTTCAATTTATCTTTAAGAGATTACAAGAAGTAAATTATTAAGTAAGTAAGGTAAGAATGTTGGCAAAAGTCCAGAATCTAAAATCATAACTAAGTAAAACTGAACTCCAGTAAACAGCGTCTTCCAACCCTGCATTTCATAAGTAGGATTCTGTTTTTATCAGAGTGGTGTGGGTTTTCCCCTCTGTGTGTGTGAAGTGTTACTAACTTTGAGTCTGTGTAGACCCTTATGCCAATAACTAGGGCTGTTGTTGTTTCAGGTTTCGGTGTTTTGTTTGTTGTTGAGAAGCTTCCTTGTTTTTTTAGATGTGCTGTAACAGATTACAGAAAGTTGGGTGGCTTTAAACAACAGACATTTATTTTCTGACTGTTCTGGAGGCCAGAAGTTAGAATTAATATATCGGCAGGTGTAAGCAGTGGTTATAAGTTAGAATCTAGGTGTAAACCTTCCTGCAAAGGCTTTAGAGGAGAGTCCATTTCTTGCCCCTTCCAGCTTCTGTGTCTTCAGTTAGTCCTTTACTTGTGGTGCATCATTCCAATCTCTGTCTCTTTTGTTCACACTGCCTCTTCCCCTTCTCTACGTATCAAACCTTCTGCTTCACTGTTAGAGACACTTGTAATTGGATTTAGGGCTCACGTGGATAGTCTAGGATGGGCCTTCCCAGGTGGCTCAGTGGTAAAGAATCGGCCTGCCAACGCAGGAGACATGGGAGATGCAGGTTTGATCCCTTGGCCGGGAAGATATCCTTGAGGAGGAAATGGAAATCCACTCCAGTATTCTTGCCTGGAAAACTCCATGGACAGAGGAGCCTGGCTGGCCACAAAGTTGGACGTGATTGAGCATGCATACACGGATTGTCCAGGATGAGTTTCTCTTTGGAAAAGCCCCTCTCCTCAAATCCTTACCTTAGTAACCTCTTTTGCCAAAGGAGGTAATAGTCCCAGTTTCCAGGGATTGTTGCTGTTCAGTCACAGTTGTGTCTGACTCTGCGAAGCCATGGACTGCAGCACGCCAGGCCTCTCTGTCCTTCACCGTCTCTGGAGTTTGCCCAAGTTCATGTTCATTGCATCAGCGATGCCATCGAGCCATCTTACCCTCTGATGCCCTCTTCTCCTTCTGCCCTCAGTCTTTCCCAGCGTCAGGGACTTTTCCAGTGAGTTGTCTGTTCTCATCGAATGACCAAAATAGTAGAGCTGGAACTTCAGCTTCGGCATCAGTCCTTCCGCTGAATATTCAGGGTTGATCTCCCTTGAGATTGACTGGTTTGATCTCCTTGCTGTCCAAGGGACTTTCAGAAGTCTTCTCCAGCACCACAGTTTGAAGGCATCAGTCTTTAGCATTCTGCCTTCTTGACTCTCCGGCTCTCACAACCGTATATGTGACCACTGGGAAGACCATAGCCTTGACTCTATGGACCTTTGTCAGCAGAGTAATGTCTCTGCTTTTCAACACATGGNGTTTGATCTCCTTGCTGTCCAAGGGACTTTCAGAAGTCTTCTCCAGCACCACAGTTTGAAGGCATCAGTCTTTAGCATTCTGCCTTCTTGACTCTCCGGCTCTCACAACCGTATATGTGACCACTGGGAAGACCATAGCCTTGACTCTATGGACCTTTGTCAGCAGAGTAATGTCTCTGCTTTTCAACACATGGTCTAGGTCTGTCATTGCTTTCCTTCCAAGAAGCAATCATCTCCGGATTTTATGGCTGCAGTCACCGTCTGCAGTGATTTTGGAGCCCAACAAGAGGAAATCTGTCACTACTTGCACCTTTTTTTAAAATACTGAGTTTTAAGCCAGCTCTTTCACTCTCCTTCACCCTCAAGAGGCTCTTTAGTTCTTCTTCGCTTTCTGCCATTAGAGTAGTATCATCAGCATATCTGAGGTTGCTGATGTTTCTCTCGCCTATCGTGATTCTGGCTTTTAACTCATCCAGCCTGACGTTTCTCATGATGTGCCCAGAGTAGAAATTGAGCAAACACGGTGACGGTAGTCAGCCCTGTCGTACTCCTTCCTCAGTCTTGAACCAATCAGTTGTTCCATACAGGGTTCTAACTGTTGCTTCTTGACCTGCACACAGGTTTCTCAGGACACAGGTAAGATGATCTGGTATTCCCAGGTAAGAGCTTTGCACTGTGTGTCATGATCAGTACAGTCAGAGGCTTTAGCGTCGTTAATGAAACAGATAGATGTTTTTNTGAACCAATCAGTTGTTCCATACAGGGTTCTAACTGTTGCTTCTTGACCTGCACACAGGTTTCTCAGGACACAGGTAAGATGATCTGGTATTCCCAGGTAAGAGCTTTGCACTGTGTGTCATGATCAGTACAGTCAGAGGCTTTAGCGTCGTTAATGAAACAGATAGATGTTTTTCCGGGGGTTAGGGTGTATACATATATTTTGGGCTCACCATTCAGTCTACTACAGAAGTCAGAATATCAGAAAGTTTGTTAGAAAATATGTTTTGGTATTGGTAACAGCATACTTCAAAATATACAAAGCCTCCAGCCAACGAGTATGAATGAATTGGAAACACCCATTAAGGTAGATAGAAACTTGTGATAGACATCTTGTCCAGGTGTGACTGTGGTGCTTGCTGAAGGTTAATCATGACAGTGCGCACACATTTTGAATCTATATTGATGGTTATCTGTTGAACAGTCTCTTCAGAAGACTTGGTACTCCATAAATGCTGCTGCTTTATTTAGTAAGACTTTCTCCCCATTATAACCAGGCTGTCTTTTAAATTAGTTGAAATCTATGGGCTATGAATTTAAAAAGTGTGATGCAACTTCGTTTTAATTCAGGAGGGACAAACTTAGGTGTCAATGCTATGCTTAAAAGATACAGTGTGGTTAACTTTTCTTGCTGTTTAGTCACCAAGACGTGTCCAGCTCTTTTGTGACCCCGTGGATTGTACCCCACCAGGCTCCTCTGTCCATGCGATTTCCCAGGCAAGAATACTGAAATGGGCAGCCATTTCCTTCTCCAGGGCATCTTCCTGACCCAGGGATTGAGCCCACGTCTCCTCCATTGGCAGGTGGATGCTTTACCACTGAGCCACCAGAGAAGCCTTTTATCTTAGTCTGTCTAAAAAAGGATGGTGGCAGAGAGGGTACCTTTATTCTAGGAACTTAGCCCCTGTGAAAGGCAGGACTGTTTGGCCATATTTAGAGCAGATTAGTTGTGCCTTATTTGAACTGCCTAAGCTGAGTCAGTTAGGAAGGTGTTCCAGGAGCAGCTGGTTTTCCTGGGAGTCCCAAGGCTGCAGGAAGAATTCTGCTTTGCTGTCAGTGTGCACAGTGTCTTTCCAAACTGTTGGGAAAAGCTGTAACTTTTAAAAATTCTTTTAAGCTAGGAGTATTATCCTTCTTTTGTACTAGTACATAGCAATAAGCTTACTTTTTTGTTTTATTGATACCTTATGAGTTTGTGTCCTCCATAAGGCCCATTCCTTTAGACCTCTTGGAACTCAAAAATGAATATTTAATTAGACCAACACATCATGCTATTACATGAGCTTTAGTTAAGAATGTTTATAGGAACCTATAATAAAGGATTCGCTTTCAGGAAATACTTATAACCCTTCTCCAGATTTTAGTGGGCACCAGAAATCTGGTATAATACTGGAATATAAGCTTTATGAGTTAGAGGCCATTATTTCTGGTCTGCTACTGTGTTCCTAGCACCTAGGATAGTTTCTCAGAAAGTCCATTCATATTATAGAAATATGAATGATATTTAAAACTCAGTTTTAACCAATGGAAATAAATACTGTCAGTTCCTTTTTCTTAAAGTGATACACTCCAAGGGCCCAATCTAAAATGATAAAATGAAAACTACATTCAGGAGTCTTTATTGAAAGTTTGGGCTACACTGTTAGCTTAGCATGACAGTACAGTTGATGGTTAACTGAATCAATTCAAAATTAGTAATAAAATTTTGTCAGGAATACTTAATGTTTATCTAATAAAGAAGGGAAATTTTGACTTCAGTTTTTCTTCTGGGTAAATGTCACACTCTTCGAGTAATATATGTCAGGGATGCATAATAGACTTATCCTTAAGAAATTTTTGTTAATCAAAAGCCCTGCTATAAGCCACATATTTTTAATTTCTTAAGATTCGTTTAACAAGAAGATAAAATTTTTGTGGTGATGTTTTGTGTCTTTCATCTACACGTGTAAATTCTTAGTGGTTGATAGGAAATTATTCTTAGAATTGAAAACGACTTATTTCTTTTAATTACACATTTTTAAAAGAATATATTTAGTACTCTTAAGAGATAAGGAGAAATGTTGTATAAGAAAAAATGTTTTCCTCATTTTTTTCTTCTTTAAAATTTACAAAATGGATTTGTTTCATTTTATCTTTGGTATAGTTATTAAACTTGTTATTTAGCTTATCAAAGTTATAGCATTTTGTACCAGTGCAAGTTATTGTTTTAAAATAACATTTGAAATATAAATATAACATCACTGATTAGAAAACATCTAATGGTCTTAATTTTTACATAGGAATACTTAAATATGAATAGAAAAATAAAACAATAAGTACAATTAAGAAAGGATCTGTTTCCTTTTTTTAATGAGAACTGTGGGTTTATCGTTCTGGTTTTATAAATCTGGCCTGTGTTTTTTCACATTAGGGCCATATTTTTAATTAAGTTAAAGTTATGAGTGGTGTCAGGTTTTCCTTTTCTTTTCCTTAAGTTTTTCTCATATGCTTTATACACTTGGAGGGGAAGATGTTCATATATACACTTATTCATTTAGTAAGTTATTTTTGAGCATCATCAAGTGGCAGGCACTAGATTGGGCCCTTGGAGTGTATCACTTTAAGAAAAATGAACTGACAATATTTATTTCCATTGGTTAAAACTGAGTTTTAAAGCAAAGAGTACAATTTTGGAGAACATATCTGCTGTCATGAGCTGCAGAGCTTCCCACTGCTTACTTTCCTGATAACGATTTGTAGTGGTACTGAATGTGATTGTGTAGTGAATTGTGTCAGTATTTGAAAGATCAGTATAGCTTGGTGGACCAGTGTTTCCTAAATGAACAGTGTGTGCTGTTAGAAAATTATGTAGTGTGTAAAAGATTCATTCAGTGTGAAATACAGACCCAGGGATTTCATATAGGAAAGTAGAGAAAGTTCATTGATAGTGGTTTCAAATTCCACATTGCAGGTAGGTAACCTTTTAGAAAATGACTGCTTGTCAAATGCTGGTGTAGTATCAAAGAAAGACATCCATAACTATCTGAATACTCATCCCTTTTCCAGCTACCTGTCTGTTTGGGCTAGATTTTTAAAGAATATTTCAATAAAAAATATATTACTTTAACAGTTTAGATGTAGGAACAGATAATGAAACTCTGTCTTCTTTAAAGGCAGTCTTTAAAGAGATTTGCAAAGATGTAAAGCTATTCAGCTCTTCACCTTAATTTTTTTGTTTTAGAAAATAAAACTATTGTCATAAAAATATTAATATTACATGCAATGAGTTTATTTTTAAACTGTTAAAGGAGGNCTAGATTTTTAAAGAATATTTCAATAAAAAATATATTACTTTAACAGTTTAGATGTAGGAACAGATAATGAAACTCTGTCTTCTTTAAAGGCAGTCTTTAAAGAGATTTGCAAAGATGTAAAGCTATTCAGCTCTTCACCTTAATTTTTTTGTTTTAGAAAATAAAACTATTGTCATAAAAATATTAATATTACATGCAATGAGTTTATTTTTAAACTGTTAAAGGAGGTAATAAAAATTTAAATTTTCTCCTTTTCAGTTTCTAATACAGTAAATATTATAGTTGTAATCTACATACAGACAAATTCTATTGGCTATATTTAAGTATGAAAAATATTTAAGGGTGTAAAGAGGTCTGAGGTGAGAATTTGGAGAATTGCCTACCCAGAGGATTGATTCCACATCTGAAATACATGTCAGGGGTGAGATTATGGGAAAACTCATATTTTATACAAAGAGACTGATACTAAACAGTAAGGAAAATAGTTTTGAGCATAAAAGTGGTATAATCAAAGCAGTACATAAGGACATTAGAATTATCTGGAGATGACAGATGCATTATGATGGAAGAGGGGTGAGTAGAATGGGAGAAAAGTCACAGTGCATTAGCAGAAGGGCAGATGTAAAGTCTTAGGGCATCTTAGGTTGGCTAAATAAGAGACTTGTGAAGTCAGTACTGACTTAGCTACTGAACAGTAAATGTTAGGTTTGAGCTTAGATAACTAATGTCAGGAGAAACTGATTTGAAGGGAAAGCCGAACTACTTTCAAAGTTTTGTAGTACTGTGATTAAGCACTTGAGATTGAAAAGACAGATAGAAATATTTAGTAGAGAAGTGAAAATTGAGACCAGGGAGCCCTCCAGCTCTTAGAGTATCATGGAGTGCCTCTGTTGCTTAAAATTAAAAAGAAGTGTGAAGTAAGCAAATGATGATCTTGATGCTAAACATTTATGTTTTGGTAGCTAGTTGATAGCTTGTATCAAAATCTGACAGAATACACATTCTATTGTGTGCTTGGCCACTAACCACGTGTTCTTAGCTCCTACATTTATGTGTATGAATGTGTGTGTGGTTTTTAAGCTCTATTAACCCATGTTCTTTCATTCCCTTGACTTGTTTACAGCATTGGTACAGTTATTTTCCTTTTAATAATAGAATGTTGTTTAAACAAGTTATGCTCAAGGTTTAACAATGAAAATAGACCTTTTCCCTTTCTTTTTTAAAAATGACACGATTAGTTGTGGTACATGGAAGAGAAACATCTATTTCATGTCCCTCTTATGATGTGTTTTTCATAGAAATTCCTTGATAATGTGTGTATGATTTATTTACCAAGGCTTTTTAAGATGACTGAAAATATGCTCTAACAACCATCTGATATGAAAAACTGAACAAAATGTGTACTCAGTTGAATGATTCTCTGAAGAAATAATAGTGCAAATGAATTATCAAAGTGTGAAATCATTAGAAACAAAACATGTTTGGGTTTTTATTGAATCTTAATTGCAGGCTTATGTATTTCCTTTTGTAAGCTAAGTTAAAAGAAAATTGCCTATCTAAATTTTTGGAGGCCAGTGTTGTAGGACATATATTGTACCATAATTTATTTTTTCACATAAAAGCTGCTGTTCGTTTTTCCCCCAGCATTAACATGCATGCTTTCCTCATGTAGGAGAATATATAAAAAACTGGAGGCCAAGATATTTCCTTTTGAAGACAGATGGCTCATTCATAGGATATAAAGAGAAACCCCAAGATGTGGATTTACCTTATCCCCTCAACAACTTTTCAGTAGCAAGTAAGTTAATTACAATTGTTGATTCACCTTGTATTTATTTATTTGTATGGCTGTATGTGTCAGATACTTTGAGATATGTGAAAAGCCTATGAAAAAGTTTAGGTTTGTTCTTAATTGCAGATAAATTTTCAGTTTATATAGAATTTCAGTTCCTTAGCATTGGAACTGAAAGATTCCATAGATTATTATAATGTGTGGTCTTATATAATCCAAAATAGTATAATCATAGTTAGAACTTTGTGATAAAAACCATTCCCCAGGTACATACCTGAAGTTTTTCTTTAAAATGAACTTGACTGCTGGATTGAACTTGGTTGTAAGATGTTGCAGTTCTTAGTGCGCCTCTAATCGAAGTTTCCTGTCATGATCTTAACCCTTTTGATTGACTGTATGATAAGAAACAAGTGATTTACCTTAAACATTATTTTCTGAGAAGATTTTGTTTGTGGTAAATTTTTCTTCCTTACAAATATCTAATACTGTTTCTTCCTTACAAATTTCTAAATAAGTTTGTAGTTTAAACTTATTTAGGAATTACATATTTTCTTGAAAATAGCCAAAAATAAACTGAAAGATGATGATGATGATAATGGTGATTATAATTGTTATAACCAGGCTTTCAGATTGTTTTAATTGCTGATTGCTGTTAATTCAGGAGTAAAACATTTTAAAGCATAATATTAAGTTAAAATAAACTTGCATAAGAGATAAAGTTTGTGATAAAATCTTTAACTAGACACACCATTCTTAATTTTGATTTTGATTGTATGCTGCTGCTGCTGTTAAGTCGCTTCAGTCGTGTCCGACTCTGTGCGACCCCATAGATGGCAGCCCACCAGGCTCCCCCCGTCCCTGGGATTCTCCAGGCAAGAACACTGGAGTGGGTTGCCATTTCCTTCTCCAGTGCATGAAAGTGAAAAATGAAAGTGAAGTCGCTCCGTTGTGTCCGACTCTTCGTGACCCCATGGACTGCAGCCTACCAGGCTCCTGTCCGTGGGATTTTCCAGGCAAGAATACTGGGTGCCATTGCCTTCTCTGTTGATTGTATGCAGTTATCAGTTAGTCACGATTTGGAAAGATATGAGGGAAAATTGAAGCAAAAATCAGTTAAAAAATATAGCAGCATCAGAAAATTGAAAATAATAAAAATCCTCAAATGTTATACACATGGTTTTATCATTATATAGTGCCACAGTCTTTTTTTGGGGGGATACTTTCAGTTTTTTTAAACAATAAGGTGGGACAATAAACCAAAAAGTTTATGAAATCATTTTAACAAAAAAAAAAAAAAAAAAATCTCTTGTTTATGTAAGTGGATTTTTCCATAGGGAGTTTCATTTTTTAAAAAGTGAGGATACTGTTATATTTGTGTATTAAGAAAATACTTTTTTCTCTACCAAAATGGCTCATTAGACACAGCTTTCTCTCAGTAGAAAATTATTTTAAAAACCCTGTTGTCAATTGAAATAATACCTTATATTTTGTATTGACTTACGAATACATTTTCTTTCTAAAGACATTTTGGGCAAGCGTTTGCTTTAAAGTGATAGAAATTGGCTTTTAGAACATTAGCAGTGTACATTATCATATCTGACCTAAAGCCAGTGTGGTTTCCTAGTTTGTCTATTTTACTAGCAAATGCTGTTATTGGTTTGTCTGAAATAATTTATAAAGTACAGAACTCCTGTATATGCTGATCGAAATGCAGCATTTTTTGACCTTATGAAATTTCACACCCCAACAAGTTTTAAAGACATACTGTATGTCACAGTCTGCCAACATCTGCTCCGACACTTCCACTGGCAGAGGCTGAAATAAATGCTGCACTCTTGAGGAGAGAACCTATTTAGTGACTGACAGTCCGCTTATCCATGAAATCAATATTAGTTGGCATCTGTAATCTTTACTTGAATAATCAAGTAGTTGTGGATAGTTAAATTAATAAGCGAAGTTATAGACCAGCTCCTTAATTTTGGGAACCATGTTAATAACATGGATCTTAAACTGTTTTAAACTGATTGGTTTTAACGCCTGACTTATTGCAGTCATAAGTTTGCAATAATTTGTTTTTGTTAAAGTCGTGTATGACTCTTTGCGATCCCATGGACTATACGGTCCGTGGAATTCTCCAGGCCAGAATACTGGAGTGGGTAGCCTTTCCCTTCTCCAGGGGATCTTCCCAATCCAGGGGTCTAACCCAGGTCTCCAGCATTGCAGGCAGATTCTTTAGCAGCTGAGCCACAAGGGAAGCCCAAGAATACTGGAGTGGGTAGCCTATCCCTTCTCCAGTGGATCTTCCCGACCCAGGAATTTAACCGGGGTCTCCTGCATTGCAGGCGGATTCTTTACCAACTGAGCTATCAGGGAAGCCTCCATTCAGCCTAGAGCACAGGCGTTCTTGGGCCTGTCTCTTATACACATCTTGAGCCACAAGGGAAGCCCAAGAATACTGGAGTGGGTAGCCTATCCCTTCTCCAGTGGATCTTCCCGACCCAGGAATTTAACCGGGGTCTCCTGCATTGCAGGCGGATTCTTTACCAACTGAGCTATCAGGGAAGCCTCCTTGCAATAATTACCTGAGATAGTAATGTGTAGTGAAAAGGGCCCTAGGTGAAGAAGTAGTTCAAGTTTAAGCTCTGCCAAAAACCATGAGTATGACCTTCGGCAGGTCGTTCTCACACTCTCTGGTCTTCAGTTCCTTCATCAGCGTGGTGAGGGCCCCTGAATGAATTTGTACGGTCCCCTTTGTCTCTAGCTTACTGTGATGCTGTGAGGGAAGTTTGAGCAGGCCATTGAAGGGTGAATGGGAATGAAGTTATTATAAAATAGAGGACAAGAATATTTGAGCCAGAGGGTAGCGAGGAATGTTTGCATGAGGTATTAAGAGAAGGAGCAGTAGGAGCCAGAGAGAGACTCAGTAGTCTCCCACTGGTTCTAGCTGCCTTCGACGTGTGACAAGAAGGAGCTGGGAGTACAGGGTGCGGCAGGTGTGTGGGAGATGTTATATATACATAGGAGTTCCATTCATAGCTACAGTGTGTCCCCTATTTTTCTTTGTAATTAAAATATGGCACTTCAAGATTAATCTTTGTGAGTTTTATGAAACTTTACTAAAATGGGCTTTTTATCTGTATGAAAATAATAAAGTAAGAGAATAAATGGGACTTGGTATTGATCTTTCCATTCTTCATTAAGTTTCAGGTTCCTTTTCTTCTAGTTCAAAATTTCCCCCAAAATGTCTTTATACTAGTTGTTTCTACTTTTCAGTCCACTGCAGTCTAACTTTTTTATTTGCTTGAGAAAACCACTTTTAGTACGTTCTCCAGTGACCCCTTAATTGCTCAGACTAGGAGACTTTTTTTTTTAGTTCTTCTTTTCCTGGCTTTACATTTGGGGGACATTTTATAGTTTTGACTGCTACTTCTTTCTTGGGATGATCTCTCTGATTGTTTTCTAAGATGCTTTTCTTTCCTGGTTTCCTTGGTTGACTTACTGCATGCATTTGGATATCTAACTGGGTTCTGGCCAAGGACCATTCTCACTTTGTACTCTCTTCCTGGATGGTCACATTCACATTAAGGTTTCAGTTACTGCTAGTATACCGCTTGCTCCCACACTTAGGTATCTTCAGGGCAAGCCTCTTTTCTGAGCATTAGGTTGCTGTCTTTACTATATTCAACTGACTACTGGACATCTCTACCTAGATATTTTTGGAGGCAACAAATCGTAAGCTGAACCGAAGATAATTTGATTAACTTTTCCTCCTGTATTCACTACCTCAGTTCTGTCTTGAGCAGAAACCTGGATCTATTTCATGCCTTTTCCCCCCTCATATCTTCATCTTACTTCCAATTTATTTCTAGCTTCTTATTTCTTAAAATTATTTCCTTCTCTCTCATCTCTAGAATAGGCCCTCATCATCTCTGCTATAGATTTTTAACTATAGATCTCTGCCTGTAGTTTCTACCACTCATGTTCTTCCTTCCCATGAATGTCAAAGTGATCTTTCTAAAATTAAATCCTAACTATGCTGCTAACCTGTGAAAGCCCAGCCCTAGATCTTCATTTTATCCTGCTAGATAAAGTCCAGATTCCTTAATATACCACACAAAGATCTCATCCTGGCCTCTGCTTTCAGCTCTTTCCTCATCTCTCTTCTGCTGTCCATTTACACTTTGGCAGTACTGAACTGTTTGTAATTTCCTGTATAAACTATTATAGCATTTCTACTCTGAGCTTTTATGCCATTCCCTCTGTCTTCTATTTGCTGGAATAGTTTTTTTTTTTCGTCCTTTAAGGCAATTCAGATTTAAATCCCCAGCCTCATTCCTTGCTAAATTCTTCCTTTCTATTCTTCACAAAGCTGTTATCTTTTGTTGTTAATCACGTTTCTTGGTTGTCTTGTTCATGTGTATGTCTTATCCAGTAAACTGTGAGTTATTTTAGGGGAAGAGCCTAGTATTATAAGATCTTTATATCTCACATATCTTAGTGCCTATATCTTAGGCACTAATAATGGGTTTTGAATGCATTTCTGAAAACATCTAGTCCAGATTTTTCCTTCTGAGATGAGAAAAAAATGAAGCCTTTGAAAATTCAGTGATTTAAAAAAATTTTTTTTATTTTAATTGGAGGCTAATTACTTTACAGTATTGTAGTGGGTTTTGCCAAACATTGACATGAATCAGCCACAGGTGCACATGTGTTTCCCCATCCAGAACTCCCCTTCCACCTCCCTCCCCATTCCATCCCCCAGGGTCATCCCAGTGCACCAGCCCTGAGCACCCTGTCTCATGGATTGAACCTGAACTGGTGATCCGCATCACATGATAATATATACGTTTCAACGCTACGCTATCAAATCATCCTACCCTCGCGTTCTCCCACAGAGTCCAAAACTCTGTTCTTTACATCTGTGTCTCTTTTGCTGTCTCGCATACAGGGTCATTGTTACCTTCTTTCTAAATTCTGTATATATGTATAGTATACTGTATTGGTGTTTTTCTTTCTGACTTACTTCACTCTGTATAATAAGGTCCAGTTTCATCCACCTCATTAGAATGGATTCAAATGCATTTTTTAAATGGCTGAGTAATATTCCATTGTGTATATGTACCACAGCTTTCTTATCCATTCACCTGCCAATGGACATCTCGGTTGCTTCCATGTCCTGGCTATTATAAACAGTGCTGCAATGAACATTGGGGTACACGTGTCTCTTTCAATTCTGGTTTCCTTGGTGTGTATGCCCAGTAGTGGGATTGCTGGGCTGTATGGCAGTTCTATTTCCAGTTTTTAAAAGAATTTCCACACGGTTCTCCATAGTGGCTGTACTAGTTTGCATTCCCACCAACAGTGTAAGAGGGTTCCTTTTCCTCCGCACCCTCTCCAGCATTTATTGTTTGTAGACTTTTTGATAGCAGCCATTCTGACTGGTGTGAGATGTTACCTCATTGTGGTTTTGATTTGCATTTCTCTGATAATGAATGATGTGCTTGTTAGCCATCCATGTGTTTTCTTTGAGGAAATGTCTGTTTAGTTCTTTGGCCCATTTTTTGATTGGGTTGTTTATTTTTCTGGAATTGAGCTGCTGAAGCTGCTTGTATATTTTTGAGATTAATTCTGTGTCAATTGCTTCGTTTGCTATTATTTTCTCCTATTCTGAAGGCTGTTTTCTCACCTTGCTTATAGTTTCCTTTGTTGTGCAAAAGCTTTTAAGTTTAATTAGGTCCCATTTGTTTATTTTTGCTTTTATTTCCGTTACTCTGGGAGGTGGGTCATAGAAGGTCCTGTTGTGATTTATGTCCGAGTTTTGCCTATGTTTTCCTCTAGGAGTTTTCTAGTTTCTGGTCTT
>SJYX01004632.1:70052-100479 GCA_006410675.1 Oreotragus oreotragus
TGTTTTTCTTTCTGACTTACTTCACTCTGTATAATAAGGTCCAGTTTCATCCACCTCATTAGAATGGATTCAAATGCATTTTTTAAATGGCTGAGTAATATTCCATTGTGTATATGTACCACAGCTTTCTTATCCATTCACCTGCCAATGGACATCTCGGTTGCTTCCATGTCCTGGCTATTATAAACAGTGCTGCAATGAACATTGGGGTACACGTGTCTCTTTCAATTCTGGTTTCCTTGGTGTGTATGCCCAGCAGTGGGATTGCTGGGCTGTATGGCAGTTCTATTTCCAGTTTTTAAAAGAATTTCCACACGGTTCTCCATAGTGGCTGTACTAGTTTGCATTCCCACCAACAGTGTAAGAGGGTTCCTTTTCCTCTGCACCCTCTCCAGCATTTATTGTTTGTAGACTTTTTGATAGCAGCCATTCTGACTGGTGTGAGATGTTACCTCATTGTGGTTTTGATTTGCATTTCTCTGATAATGAATGATGTGCTTGTTAGCCATCCATGTGTTTTCTTTGAGGAAATGTCTGTTTAGTTCTTTGGCCCATTTTTTGATTGGGTTGTTTATTTTTCTGGAATTGAGCTGCTGAAGCTGCTTGTATATTTTTGAGATTAATTCTGTGTCAATTGCTTCGTTTGCTATTATTTTCTCCTATTCTGAAGGCTGTTTTCTCACCTTGCTTATAGTTTCCTTTGTTGTGCAAAAGCTTTTAAGTTTAATTAGGTCCCATTTGTTTATTTTTGCTTTTATTTCCGTTACTCTGGGAGGTGGGTCATAGAAGGTCCTGTTGTGATTTATGTCCGAGTTTTGCCTATGTTTTCCTCTAGGAGTTTTCTAGTTTCTGGTCTTTAGATCTTCGATTCATTTTGAGTTTATTTTTGTGTATGGTGTCAGAAAGCGTTCTAGTTTCATTCTTTTATAAGTGGTTGACCAGTTTCCCCAGCACCACTTGTTAAAGAGAGTGTCTTTTCTCTATTGTATATTCTTGCCTCCTTTGTCAAAGATAAGGTGTCCATAGGTGCGTGGATTTATCTCTGGGTTTTCTAGAAAATTCAGTGATCTTTTTAAGGTTGCTTTACGAGGTGGTGGTAGTTAAGTGTGTGTCAGTCGCTCAGTTGTGTCCAACTCTTTGTGACCCCATGGACTGTAGCCAGCCAGCCTCTGTCCATGGGATTCTCCGGGCAAGAATACTGAAGTGGGTTGCCATTTCCTTTTCCAGGTAGTTAAGTATCAAGATTAAAATTCATAGTTCTCTACTGTCCCTTAAGTGTTATCTCCCACTCCGTGCTCCCCCAGTTCAGTTCAGTCGCTCAGTCGTGTCCGACTCTTTGCAACCCCACGGACTGCAGCACACCAGGCTTCCCTGGCCGTGGGTTGTTCCCCCGACCCCTCTTCCATTCCCCACCTCCATGCTATGACATTTTCCCTATCTAGAGCTTTGAGGTCTGATTTTGGGTCAGAATTCCAACTGTTAAATTGCTAGATATCCTTTGGCATGCATAATGTAAGTTCTCCAATGCCTGTACAATGTGGATAACAGTATTTGACCTTTATCTTTTTTTGGAAGGATCAAATATGAACTGTATTGGAAATTGTCTTCTAAATATAATACTATAGAAATGTAAGTAAAATAATATTTTCTCCAAGAAAATTGTATCTCCTATCAGAAATATGGTTAGGTAAATTACTAATTCCCAGCATTCAAAACACCAAGATCATGGTACCCGGTCCCATCGCTTCATGGCAAACAGAAGGGGAAAAAGTGGAAGCAGGAACAGATTTTATTTTGGGGGGCTCCAAAATCAAATCATTGCATATAGTGACTGCAGCCATGAAATTAAAAAACACTTGCTCCTTGGAAGGAAAGCTATGACAAACCTAGACAGCATATTCAAAAGCAGAGACATCACTTTGCCGACAAAGGTCTGTATAGTCAAAGCTGTTTTTCCAGTAGTCATGCACAGATATGAGAGCTGGACCATAAAGAAGGCTGAGTGCCAAAGAATTGGTGCTTTCAAACTGTGATGCTGGAGAAGACTCTGAGAGTCCTTGGAAAGCAAGGAGATCAAACCAGTCAATCCTAAAAGAAAATAACCCTCAGTATTCACTGAAAGGACGGTTGCTGAAGCTGAAGCGCCAATACTTTTGCCATCTGATGTGGTGAGCCGGCTCATTGGAAAAGACCCTGATGCTGGGAACAACTGAAAGCAAGAGAAGGGGTAGCAGAGGATGAGATGGTTACATAGCATCACTGGCTCAACGGACCTGAATCTCAACAAGCTCTGGGGAAGAGTGGAGGACAGGGAAGCCTGGCCTGCTGCAGTCCATGGAGTCGCCAAGAGTCAGACACTACTTAGCAACTGAACAACAGCAGTAAATTACTAATTATAGATTGAAATTTATTTTTGCATAGGAAACAGTGCATTTTGACTGAAAAATTATATAGGATACATACAAGACTTGTTGCAAAGCTCTTTTCAAAAATGCATTGAGCACAATAGCTTGTCTACCCAGATAGTAGTCATGATTCCTGACATGTTGACAGTTATTAGCTCAACTCAAAAGTGGCTGCAGTTGCTTAGTGGAGAACTTGAACATTGCCCATGTCTTGAGACTGATCATACTTTTGACCTAATCCTTCCTCTTCACTGTGGTGGGAAGGGGAAAGTGTCAGCCTGTGTCCCTAGGAGTACCTACTAGAATTTTGCCTTATTCTGTGATGCAGATACTGGCCCACTCTGACAATATCCCTTTACTCTCTGAAACCTTTCTTCTGTCTCTTTTAGAAAAAGAAATTGGTCAGCATTTCTTAGGCCAACTTTAGAAGTGCAATGACCTGTTTACTCACTAACCTAATCTTCTGCTTGAAAGAAAGTAAGGGTGTTAGGGGACTTCAACCTACCAAAAACCATTTTTACCTTGGAATAATATAAGACTCTGAGATTTTAAATGAATGTGTAGAAAAATCAATTGATTTCTACTAATGCTTTCATTGTGTTTGTTCATGGGGATAAAGAATTAGCTTATGACTTGATTCTTAGTCTTATATGTGATAAAAAATAGTCTGTAGAAAGCAGCTCTAACCCTATAATATATAAATACACAAAGATTATTGGAGATAAGAAAATTAATGCTGTAGAAGTTGAGAGAGTAGATAAAAGTAAGGTAGGATGACTAGAAAAGAACTTATGCATAAGGCAAGGTTAACATGCGCCTAGAAGGACAGGTGATATTTAGGTTTTTGGAAGGAAGAAGACTTTCTCAGTGAGGTTAACAACCTAAGCAAAAATGAAGTCTGGAATTAAAGAGTAGCTAGTTTGTAAATAGTGTAAACAATATGCTAGATGGATAGAAAGTTTTTGTTAAAGGAAAAAAACTCTTAAGGTTGAATAAACTATAATCAGACTGTGAAAGATCTTGAATACCAGTTTCATTTTTTAATAGAAACCCATTGGAAACCATTGGAGGCTTTTGAGCATTAGGTATCCAAATCAGTATTTGAGTTAAAAAGAACCTATATGGGGTTCAGGATTGGGAACTCACGTACACCTGTGGCGGATTCATGTTGATGTATGCCAAAACCAGTACAGTATTGTAAAGTAAAATAAAGTAAAATTAAAAAAAAATTCTAGTCAAGAAAATGAGAAGACAAGTCACAGACAGGGAGAAAATATTTGCCAAAGATAATTTCCTGGTATAGAACTGTTAAAGAGAACACTCAACAATAAAAGAATAAACATTTAAAAAAACCAAAAAAACCCTATGTGGTTACAGCCCTCTTCCTCTTCCCACCATAAGTCAGCCAGTCAGCGAGGCACTTTCATGTCCCCTCCTTTTCAGTCTTACTGCTGTCTTCCTCGTCCAGTTGGATTATTATGATCATCTCTTAATGATTATCTCTTGCCTTCAAGTATTCTCTGGAGTATTTGGAAGCAATACATAGGATCTTTAAAAAGAATCTTCCTTAGCAAATGCCATTTTGCTCAGGAGAATCTTAAGTTGTCTCCATTTTCACAAGAGGAAGATAAATTTTTTTCGCATTTATGTTTATATGTCAATATTCCTTTTTTTTCTTCTGTTACTCCTCAATGTTCCACACGTTTTTTGGACACAAATTAGTAGATTTTATTAAGTTCAACTGGATGTGAAATTCCTAATCCTGTTTTTGTTTTGAGTGATTTTTAGACTATTTTCTGTACTTGACCACTGGAAGACTTCTTTTCTCTAATTGTGTTCAGATTTTTAAGAAAATAAAAAGTTATATCTGGCACTTGGATTATCTATCTCTCTATGAGGAATGCCTTGAAAGAAAGTGAAAGTCACTCAGTCGTGTCCAGCTCTTTGGGACCCCATGGACTATACAGTCCATGGAATTCTCCAGACAAGAATACTGGAGCTGGTCTGTTTCCTTCTCCAGGGGATCTTCCCAACCTAGTGATTGAACCTAGGTCTCCTGTATTGCAGGTGGATTCTTTACTATCTGAGCCATTGGGGAAGCCCAAGAATCTTGGAGTGTGTAGCCTATCCCTTCTCCAGCAGATCTGCCTGACCCAGGAATTGAACCAGGGTCTCCTGAATTGCAGGCAGATTCTTTTACCAGCTGAGCTACCAGGGAAACCTGGTATGCCTTACTTAAAAATGAATGAATTACTGTAAATTTAATCGAAATTTCTTCCTATCCTTCATTTTTATGGATACTGTATTCATATATTTACAAACGTTAACCCATAAACCAAGTTCAGAATTGGGAATGTCAAGAACCTTTTTAAAAAATCACTTTAAAAAGAGATAGTTTTTAGAAAATTTTGAAGAATAATAATGCCATATTTAGTCACATATTTCCTCCTCATTGAAATCACACTTCAATCTGATTTTAAAAAATTTTCTACAGAATTTCTACTCTTTCGTTCTTTTTTCTGCACTGTACAACAAATGTGCACAAAAGAAAATATGTAATTCCATTTTAATGGATACGACTGTGGCAGTTTAGAATGTCAAATCCAGCTCCTACATATGAGAACTGTCTGTATCACTGAAATATTTCATCAGTTATATGTCCTTTATAAGTGTAAATTTATGTGTGTATCATTTGAGCTTCCTGTTAAATAATCTCATGATTTTACTACTTCCTTCATTATAACACTGTAGGTGAACTGCTCAGATTTTGCTTAGACAATGTATTTTTCCTGGTAGCAGCGCTCATGATTTCTCACTCCTGTTTTCTGATTTAATCTGGGGCTTCCCTGGTGGCTCAGAGGGTAAAGTGTCTGCCTGCAATGCGGGAGACCTAGGTTTGATCCCCGGGTCAGGAAGATCCCCTGGAGAAGGAAATGGCAACCCACTCCAGTATTCTTGCCTGGAGAATCCCATGGACGGAGGAGCCTGGTAGGGGTCACAAAGAGTTGTACACGACTGAGCAACTTCACTTTGAGAACGAATCTATTTAGTTGTAGTCTTTACCTTCTCCGTTTCATTCAACAGAATATTAGTATGGGNGAGAAGGAAATGGCAACCCACTCCAGTATTCTTGCCTGGAGAATCCCATGGACGGAGGAGCCTGGTAGGGGTCACAAAGAGTTGTACACGACTGAGCAACTTCACTTTGAGAACGAATCTATTTAGTTGTAGTCTTTACCTTCTCCGTTTCATTCAACAGAATATTAGTATGGGGTCTAATGTAGAATTGAGGGAAATGATAAAGTTCCAGAGCATAATCACTGTGTATACTCATTTAAAAAATTTCCTCCAGGGTTTATTATGAGATCTGATACGTTAGAAGAGCACAGGACTTGGAATCAGAAGACCTAAGTTTGAGTCTTGATTCTGCTGTTTACTAGCTCTGTGAACTTGGGCAAATCACAAAACTCTCCTGATCTTCATTTTTCTCAGCTTTAAACATGAGGTTATGTGCTGTTCAGGATTAGGGTGGGGGTTAAATGAGATGATATATGTGAAAACACTTTGTAAATTATAAATGCTAAAATACAAATAAGAGTAATAGCATAAGATAGAATATGCTCAGTAATATTTGCTTCAGTTCAGTCACTCAGTCATGTCCAACTCTTTGTGACCTCATGAACTGCAGCACACCAGGCCTCCCTGTCCATCATCAACTCCCGGAGTCTACCCAAACCCATGTCCGTTGAGTCGGTGATGCCATCCAACCATCTCGTCCTCAGTCATCACCTTCTCCTCCTGCCCTCAAGCCCTCCCAGCATCAGGGTCTTTTCAAATGAGTCAACTCTTCTCGTCAGGTGGCCAAAGGATTGGAGTTTCAGCTTCAACGTCAGTCCTTCCAGTGAACACCCAGGACTGATCTCCTTTAGGATAGACTGGTTGGATCTCCTTGCAGTCCAAGGGACTCTCAAGAGTCTTCTCCAACATCACAGTTCAAAAGCATCAATTCTTCAGCCATCAGCTTTCTTTATAGTCCAGCTCTCACATCCATACATGACTACTGGAAAAACCATAGGCTTGACTAGACGGACCTTTGTTTATAAAGTGATGTCTCTGTTTTTTAATATGCTGTCTAGGTTGGTCATAACTTTCCTTCCAAGGAGTAAGCGTCTTTTAATTTCATGGCTGCAGTCACCATCTGCAGTGATTTGCTTAACTGAGTTAAATGGCAGCCATTCTCCCCTTTCCAGTTAAATTATATTAGAGTAAGGTGGAAACCGCTCTATCGGGTTTTCTTTAAAGACATTGCAAGTTTTAAGTAAAACCTATGTACAACTCGCATCACTGACTCAATGGACATGAATCTGGGCAAACTCCTGGAGATAGTGAAGGACAGGGAAGCCTGGCACTTTGCAGTCCCTGGGGTCTCAAAAAGTTGAACATGGCTTAGCAACTGAACATACACATCTACAAAAAGATTGAAATTGAGAATGACTCCTCTTATTTGGTTTGAGGGAAAAATCTCAATTGTATTTAATGCCAAAGAGTTTGTCTTTTTTTTTTTATTTTTTATTTTTTATTTGAACTCCCAAACATGAACCCTCTGCCACCTCCCACCCCACATCATCCCTCCGGATCATCCCAATGCACCAGCCCCAAGCATCCTGCATCCTGCATCGAACACAGACTGGCGGTTCGTTTCTTACACGATAGTATACATATTTCAATGCTCTTCTCCCAAATCATCCCACCCTCTACCTCTCCCTCTCCCTCAGAGTCCAAAAATCCACTCTACACATCTGTATCTCTTTTACTGTCTTTATAACTAAATAACATGTGCTAGACCCCTCAACCATGCACATGGTCTCCTTCTGGAAAATGAAGAACATCACTGCAGCTGAAAAGGCAGCACCACTGGACTGACCTCAGAGGACCTGGGTGCAGACCAAAGTCTTTAATTAGAAGATTTAGTCAGAAGTGTTTGTTTTTTTAATAAAGACAATAACATCCCCAAATGTCTTTCTGACTGTTCTAAGAGGATCCTTTGGTTACTATTCACTGGGGGAAATTTTCACGTTAATTTGGTTCTTCCATTAGATAATTACTCTTTTGTAAGATGGAGTGTGCAGTGGGAATTGTTTTTAATGGAAGGTAGTCAAGGAGTGGTCAGCTTCAATAGCCTGTGTTAATGTGAGGACATAAAAGAGGTCCCAGTAGAACCAAGTTTCCTTCCTTCCTTCATGCTTTTCTTCCCCCCTTCCTCCCTTCTCTTCCTCTTTCTCTCTGCCTTGCTCTCTTCCTCCTCCCCTCCTTCCTTCTCTCATTCAGCTTCCTCTTAGGTCAGCAGTCAACTCTTGCTTATCCAGAGACACTTGTGTGAAAAATACTATGCGTGCAGTAATTTTCACTGAATTGTTCTTAAGCACTATTTCCTCTGACTCCATTTTTTACTTCCTTTTCCCATCTTCTTACGTAGCAGCCTCATACACTTGTTCTGTTTTGAGATTTCCTACTTTGTTTGCATATGATTTAAAGTAACACAATTCGGATACATAGGAGTTATCACTTAATATTTAAACACATTTTTAGGAAATCTAAGTTCAAATGAATATTTAGAAAGTTTTTATTGAGGGTTTATTGTGTTCTCAACATTGTACCAGGTACTGAGGGCAAAGAGAAGGAAATAAGGAAGGAAACCAACCTTTCTTTGAGCCTTACTATGTGCCAGGCCCTTTCACATATGTTATCTCATTTAATCTTGACAACAACATTCTGAGGTAAGTATTATGTTCTCCGTTTTCAAGAGACTGAGAGATTATGTGACGTAACTGGCAAATGGCAGAGCCAGAATTTCAGCCCATGTCTAACAGAATGCTAACCTTGAAGTCTGCGTTCCTTTCACTAATCCACAGATAGAGCCCTTGGATTCGAAGAATTTATAATCTGCTAGCAAAATAGGCCGCAAACCTTTGGAAGTAGTATTTTTTGAGATTGGTATTTTGATGGTTCAGTTCTGAAGTAGGTTTATAATTAATATATTCAGTAAGAGTTTTAGGAAAAGGAGGTATCATTGAGGAGTAGATCATCAAGGAAAGCTTTGTTGGAAATTGAGATTGTTTGGAAAAATAGTAAGATTTCAAAAGATGACATATATCCCAGGTAACAGATCACAATAATTTGAAAAAATTATTTCTGAGAAACTTTGGTTGAATCTCTTATTGTTAATTTAAATGAGTTTGAAATCCTCAGAATATGGATGAAGCCTCCAGGTGGTATGTTATTTCTTTGTTCCTGTATAGACTGAAAGATATCAAACGAGAAAGAAACATAAGTGATAGGAATAAATATGGCACCTGAAATATTTAGCAGCCTGCCGTAATCTTACCAGATACTTTGTATGATTTCTCAGGGTCAGAGTTAGGCATTATGTCCCCTCTTTGCTGCCTTGGCTTTTACATGAAGTTTCTGTCGTCGATTGCTGTTCATCTTCTCTCCTAGTAGAATATAAAATTATTTTACTGATGCAAATAAGTAATTCTATTTTAAAATACCATCTTAAAGTCAATATTTTTTCTTTAGCCAAAAATGTTTTGAACTGCAGGTTTTAGCTCGGAAAGGGGCGCACCATCTGTTTACTGTTGTTTAACCTGACTGACTTTATGTAGGAGAGCCGAGGTGGTGTGAATGGGGAGTGAATAGTGGGTGTGGGGTAGGAGGACCATCACCTGCAGCCTGTGTATGATAAGCAGCTATGATGGGGTTTTGCATAGTTTTTAACATCAAGTTAATTATTATTAGGTCAGTATACTTCAGTTTTTCAGCTACAGTCTTGCTAAGCGTGTAACGCCCAGGTAGCCTTTGGTGCTAAGGATCCTTGTACTATTGTTTTCTCTTATTACTGATCCTAGAATTTTCCTCTGTGATACCGTTCCATAGCTGAAGAGTGACAGTGATCCTTTTTATACACTTTGCTGTGTATACTCGTTTATGGCCTAATTAAATCTATAGATTGTTTTTGGTTAAGTTAAATATAGATAAAAACCTGATTTACATGTTTAATATTTGTTTTTTAACTTAGTTTCTTTTCTAGGAAGTAGAGGCTTATTGTAATTATTTGTAATTGCTTTCTAAAATTTTAAATTAGGGAGTACCCTGGCTATTCCAGTGGTTAGGACTCTGCTCTTTCACTGCTGAGGGCTCAAGTCAAATCCCTAGGCAGGGAACTAAGGCCCCACCGGCCAGGCACTGCAGCCAAAAAACCAAAACCCAAATTGTAAATTAAAAAATGATTATATGCCCATTACTTGCTCCTTTAATCCCATCTTACTTATAACTGGGCTTCCCAGGAGGCTCACTGGTAAAGAATCTACTTCCTTACTTATAATTAATACATGTGAAATTAAGAGAGACTTAAGGAGGTAAAAGGAAGAGAACTCCATGACGGATTCATGTCAATGTATGCCAAAACCAATACAGTACTGTAAAGTAAAATAAAGTAAAAATAAAAATTAAAAAAAAAAAAAANTTCCAGTTAAATTATATTAGAGTAAGGTGGAAACCGCTCTATCGGGTTTTCTTTAAAGACATTGCAAGTTTTAAGTAAAACCTATGTACAACTCGCATCACTGACTCAATGGACATGAATCTGAGCAAACTCCTGGAGATAGTGAAGGACAGGGAAGCCTGGCACTTTGCAGTCCCTGGGGTCTCAAAAAGTTGAACATGGCTTAGCAACTGAACATACACATCTACAAAAAGATTGAAATTGAGAATGACTCCTCTTATTTGGTTTGAGGGAAAAATCTCAATTGTATTTAATGCCAAAGAGTTTGTCTTTTTTTTTTTATTTTTTATTTTTTATTTGAACTCCCAAACATGAACCCTCTGCCACCTCCCACCCCACATCATCCCTCCGGATCATCCCAATGCACCAGCCCCAAGCATCCTGCATCCTGCATCGAACACAGACTGGCGGTTCGTTTCTTACACGATAGTATACATATTTCAATGCTCTTCTCCCAAATCATCCCACCCTCTACCTCTCCCTCTCCCTCAGAGTCCAAAAATCCACTCTACACATCTGTATCTCTTTTACTGTCTTTATAACTAAATAACATGTGCTAGACCCCTCAACCATGCACATGGTCTCCTTCTGGAAAATGAAGAACATCACTGCAGCTGAAAAGGCAGCACCACTGGACTGACCTCAGAGGACCTGGGTGCAGACCAAATTCTTTAATTAGAAGATTTAGTCAGAAGTGTTTGTTTTTTTAATAAAGACAATAACATCCCCAAATGTCTTTCTGACTGTTCTAAGAGGATCCTTTGGTTACTATTCACTGGGGGAAATTTTCACGTTAATTTGGTTCTTCCATTAGATAATTACTCTTTTGTAAGATGGAGTGTGCAGTGGGAATTGTTTTTAATGGAAGGTAGTCAAGGAGTGGTCAGCTTCAATAGCCTGTGTTAATGTGAGGACATAAAAGAGGTCCCAGTAGAACCAAGTTTCCTTCCTTCCTTCATGCTTTTCTTCCCCCCTTCCTCCCTTCTCTTCCTCTTTCTCTCTGCCTTGCTCTCTTCCTCCTCCCCTCCTTCCTTCTCTCATTCAGCTTCCTCTTAGGTCAGCAGTCAACTCTTGCTTATCCAGAGACACTTGTGTGAAAAATACTATGCGTGCAGTAATTTTCACTGAATTGTTCTTAAGCACTATTTCCTCTGACTCCATTTTTTACTTCCTTTTCCCATCTTCTTACGTAGCAGCCTCATACACTTGTTCTGTTTTGAGATTTCCTACTTTGTTTGCATATGATTTAAAGTAACACAATTCGGATACATAGGAGTTATCACTTAATATTTAAACACATTTTTAGGAAATCTAAGTTCAAATGAATATTTAGAAAGTTTTTATTGAGGGTTTATTGTGTTCTCAACATTGTACCAGGTACTGAGGGCAAAGAGAAGGAAATAAGGAAGGAAACCAACCTTTCTTTGAGCCTTACTATGTGCCAGGCCCTTTCACATATGTTATCTCATTTAATCTTGACAACAACATTCTGAGGTAAGTATTATGTTCTCCGTTTTCAAGAGACTGAGAGATTATGTGACGTAACTGGCAAATGGCAGAGCCAGAATTTCAGCCCATGTCTAACAGAATGCTAACCTTGAAGTCTGCGTTCCTTTCACTAATCCACAGATAGAGCCCTTGGATTCGAAGAATTTATAATCTGCTAGCAAAATAGGCCGCAAACCTTTGGAAGTAGTATTTTTTGAGATTGGTATTTTGATGGTTCAGTTCTGAAGTAGGTTTATAATTAATATATTCAGTAAGAGTTTTAGGAAAAGGAGGTATCATTGAGGAGTAGATCATCAAGGAAAGCTTTGTTGGAAATTGAGATTGTTTGGAAAAATAGTAAGATTTCAAAAGATGACATATATCCCAGGTAACAGATCACAATAATTTGAAAAAATTATTTCTGAGAAACTTTGGTTGAATCTCTTATTGTTAATTTAAATGAGTTTGAAATCCTCAGAATATGGATGAAGCCTCCAGATGGTATGTTATTTCTTTGTTCCTGTATAGACTGAAAGATATCAAACGAGAAAGAAACATAAGTGATAGGAATAAATATGGCACCTGAAATATTTAGCAGCCTGCCGTAATCTTACCAGATACTTTGTATGATTTCTCAGGGTCAGAGTTAGGCATTATGTCCCCTCTTTGCTGCCTTGGCTTTTACATGAAGTTTCTGTCGTCGATTGCTGTTCATCTTCTCTCCTAGTAGAATATAAAATTATTTTACTGATGCAAATAAGTAATTCTATTTTAAAATACCATCTTAAAGTCAATATTTTTTCTTTAGCCAAAAATGTTTTGAACTGCAGGTTTTAGCTCGGAAAGGGGCGCACCATCTGTTTACTGTTGTTTAACCTGACTGACTTTATGTAGGAGAGCCGAGGTGGTGTGAATGGGGAGTGAATAGTGGGTGTGGGGTAGGAGGACCATCACCTGCAGCCTGTGTATGATAAGCAGCTATGATGGGGTTTTGCATAGTTTTTAACATCAAGTTAATTATTATTAGGTCAGTATACTTCAGTTTTTCAGCTACAGTCTTGCTAAGCGTGTAACGCCCAGGTAGCCTTTGGTGCTAAGGATCCTTGTACTATTGTTTTCTCTTATTACTGATCCTAGAATTTTCCTCTGTGATACCGTTCCATAGCTGAAGAGTGACAGTGATCCTTTTTATACACTTTGCTGTGTATACTCGTTTATGGCCTAATTAAATCTATAGATTGTTTTTGGTTAAGTTAAATATAGATAAAAACCTGATTTACATGTTTAATATTTGTTTTTTAACTTAGTTTCTTTTCTAGGAAGTAGAGGCTTATTGTAGTTATTTGTAATTGCTTTCTAAAATTTTAAATTAGGGAGTACCCTGGCTATTCCAGTGGTTAGGACTCTGCTCTTTCACTGCTGAGGGCTCAAGTCAAATCCCTAGGCAGGGAACTAAGGCCCCACCGGCCAGGCACTGCAGCCAAAAAACCAAAACCCAAATTGTAAATTAAAAAATGATTATATGCCCATTACTTGCTCCTTTAATCCCATCTTACTTATAACTGGGCTTCCCAGGAGGCTCACTGGTAAAGAATCTACTTCCTTACTTATAATTAATACATGTGAAATTAAGAGAGACTTAAGGAGGTAAAAGGAAGAGAACTCCATGACGGATTCATGTCAATGTATGCCAAAACCAATACAGTACTGTAAAGTAAAATAAAGTAAAAATAAAAATTAAAAAAAAAAAAAAGGAAGAGAACTAACATAGTTTAAGCCCCTATGTATATGGTACCTTCTTTACAGCAACATGACAAGAAAAACATGAGATAGATATTACCTTTAAAAAACAAACTAGCAAAGCTGGGGCCTTGAGAGATTAAGAAATTTTCCTAGAGTCTCAAAGCAAGTACTTGGGAAAACGAACAGTGATTTGGACCAGACTGTCTAACATCTGGGGCTTCCACAGTGGCTCAGTGGTCAAGAATCTGCCTGCAATGCGGGTTCGATCCCTGGGTCGGGAAGATCCCCTGGAGAAGGAAATGGCTAACCACTCCAGTATTGTTGCCTGGAAATTCCCCTGGACAGAGGAGCCTGGCGGGTTACAGTCCATAGGCTTGCCGAGATTCTGACACATCTGAAGCAACTGAACAAGCATGCATTTCTCACACCTGGCTTGAGTGTGTTTAATCATAAACTGAATTCAGAGATAACTCTTCTTCGAGTAATGCTTATTCAGCACCACAGAAACTTTGTGGTATGTCAAGTATTATTAACATTAGATTAGTAGCAGACTCTTGTTTTTGAGAGGTATATTGTATGTAACCTTGATACTTATGTATGCTTCAGCAGAGAGACAAGCATGGAGGTGGTAGCCAGGTGGCTGACTGTTTGATAGAAATTTATTATGTAGTATTGGGCCAGTCACTTCACCATCCCTGGTGTTTTATTATGTGTGATATGAAGGAGTTGGCATGAAGAATCTCCAGAGTCTTCTAGAAGTCAGTGATTTGCCTATGAGCCACAGATAAGAATTTCTTGGAACATTCAGTCTTTTGAGAATTAATGCAAATAAAAACTCACCACTCGTTGAACGTCTGTGTGCTGTGCATTTTGTATGTGTGTTATTAGTCACACTGATATTTTGCAGGACACGTAAGGTCTCTGTTTTATAGCTCGGGAAACTGGGCCCATAGAATGGCCCATGGTCATGCATTTGATGAACTTTGGGACTTAAAGCAAAATCACAGCTTTCAGGTGTCAAGGCCAATGCTTTTTACACATTACTGCTTAACTAAAATATCTCTGGCTGCTGTAGGGTCTTGAGGTAAAACATTTTCTAGCATAGGAAGCATAGGCAGAAGGTGTGGGCTTTCCTTGCCTCTAGATTATATGTCAGTGTCATGGATCAAGTCTTGTCATTCTCAACTAGTACGTGAAAATATGTTTCAGAGCTTTTGGATGTTCCCATTTAGGGAAACTAAAGCTAAATGAGGAAAATTTACTCTAATAAGTGAAGATTTCACCCTTCCTCTTCTATCAAAGAAGGCATAAGAGTTTTAGAGACAGAAGCATCGGGATATTACTATGAATTATATAATCATTGTGCTTTTAACAAGCTAGGCTTGAGCTTTTTTTTTTATCTTGCTGCAGCTATATACTGAATCACTGCCTTTCTGTTTTTTCCCCTATATCTTTGTTATTTTAAACCTTTGTTATATTTTGAGTAAAGTTAAATGAGGCTCAAGGCCACAGTGAGGGGAAGGACCTTTAAGCCCTGGAATTTAGGAAGGATAGAGAAGCATTCTTTCGGGTTGGAAATAATACATAATCAAGCAGATGCTAATGAAAAAATGAAATGCAGAGAATGAAAAAAGAGGCAAGGGTGCCTGTTTGAAAGTTTTATGGAGGAGAGTACATTGCCCCTTTATTACAATAATGTTTCTGCACTATAATAAGGTCTTTCATTGCAAGTTCAGCTTTTTTCATTCATTTGTTTTGTGCTCGGCTTCCTGTTACTAATTGTCAGCACAATGGTCTTCCAGCTATGAAGTCTCAGTGTCCTTTTGGACCAATTTGTCATTGTCTTTCTCCCTCACCCCCAACCCGTGCACTATTACTATGGTTGCATTTTTAGACATTTTTTATGTTTTAAAATGGCAATGCTTTTGAAACATGCCAGAATAGTTCATGCTAATTGAATCATCCATCCAGCAACAGTTATTGCTTCCAAAAGCACACTGACAAAGTTTCTTTCACTATATGATATTCTTATAAAGTAATTAAAACATATAATACTTTCTTCATAGCATTATTTCATATGAATTGTTTGCTTTGAGCTTTACAGTTGTGCTATGGAAATAGGATATTTTCTTAAAATATTTTTGTTAAACTGTATTATTTACTGTTCTCCTGTTACCTCCTTAATTCTTTGGGATTTCTGTGCCTTTAGGAACTTAGATTTCTGTTGTATTCCTTCTAATGGCTCTGTACTCTAATAGATAGATTATCTTATCATTAAGGAATCAACAGGATTGACTTAGACTGACAAACCTGAACAAGTTCCCATTCCAGCAACTCTAGTTACATGTTAATTCGTGTTAGTTTTAACATTTGGGCCAATAAGTATTTCAAATGTGGTCTCAGCATTGTATCAGCAATCTAATATTGACAGAAAGACATTTTTTCCAATGAAAGTTTGGTTAGTTTTCTCTAAAACTATGTCAGTATTCTGCATGTCATCTGTTTCTGTCACTTTAGTATTGCAGAAAACTTGAAAATAAAATATAAATTAATCTGGTTATAAATAAAAACCAAAACATTTCTTCCTCTCTTGTAAGAAGCTAACATTCCTAAAGCAGTATGTGACATACAAGAAGGTCCAAGAATTTAGAGCTAGAAAATCTGGATTTAGAGACTCAGCTTTACAACCTTAATGACTTGATGATTTTGAACAAGTGACTTAAAAATCAGACAATCTTCATTTTCTTATTTGTGAAATGGAAATGATGAAAATACTTTAGAACTTTATCAGAAGAATTAAGTGAGAAATCATACATGTAATATCTTAATCTTGTGGTTAAGCTGCTAATAACATGTTAAAAACTTAGTAGTTAATTATTGAAAAAGAATGAATTTTGGAGAAATATATAATGGAAAACAGTTTTCCTATTGACTTATATTGGCAAAGATGAAACTTTTTTCAGTTCTGCTAGAGATGAATGAGCTGATTCTTCCAACATATGCTGTTCCTTTGGCGTACCAGTTAAACTAGATTATAAATTAAGTATTTTTATACTGCTGCAAGGACTTCCCTGGTGGCTCTGACGGTAAAGCATCTGCCTACAATGCGGGAGACCCAGGTTTGATCCCTGGGTCGGGAAGATCCCCTGGAGAAGGAAATGGCAACTCACTCCAGTATTCTTGCATGGAGAATTCCATGGATGGAGGAGCCTGGCAGGCTACAGTCCATGGGGTTGCAAAGAGTTGGACACGACTGAGTGACTTTACTATACTGCTGCAAATACCCAGGGACTTGTTTGTGGTTGTGGTTGAAGCTTTTTAAATAAAAGTTTGAGTAAGACTAATCAGGCTGATAGTATGTAGGACAACTCAGACAGGAGAGAAGACTGGAGAAAGGGAGACCGTTTGGGAAACCGTATTAGGGGTCCAGTTCAGTTCAGTCGCTCAGTTGTGTCCGACTCTTTGTGACCCCATGAATCGCAGCACGCCAGGCCTCCCTGTCCATCACCAACTCCCGGTGTTCACTCAGACTCACATCCATCGAGTCCGTGATGCCATCCAGCCATCTCATCCTCTGCCGTCCCCTTCTCCTCCTGCCCTCAGTCCCTCCCAGCATCAGAGTCTTTTCCAATGAGTCAACTCGTTGCATGAGGTATCCAAAGTATTGGAATTTCAGCTTTAGCATCATTCCTTCCAAAGAAATCCCAGGGCTGATCTCCTTCAGGATGGACTGGTTGGATCTCCTTGCAGTCCAAGGGACTCTCAAGAGTCTTCTCCAACACCACAGTTCAAAAGCATCAATTCTTTGGCACTCCTCCTTCTTCACAGTCCAACTCTCACATCCATACATAACCACAGGAAAAACCATAGCCTTGACTAGACGGACCTTAGTCGGCAAAGTAATGTCTCTGCTTTTGAATATGCTATCTAGGCTGGTCATAACTTTTCTTCCAAGGAGTAAGCGTCTTTTAATTTCATGGCTGCAGTCACCATCTGCANAAGCTTTATGAAAAATAGGGACTTTGTTTTGTTCACTGCTCTATCTTCAGTGCCTGGGTTGTTGTTAGGTATACTGTAAGCACACAATAAATATTTGTTTAATGAATGTCTAAATTTATTAAGGATAAAATTATCATAAAAGAGAAGTGTAGCACAAAGTTCTCAGCATAAGGGAGCAGCTCAGTTCTAAGGAAGAGGCCCTAAGAAAGGTTAATGAATGATCAGAGATGCAGGTAAAATCAGAAGTCTATGTCACAGGACCCTGGGGGAGCTGTCTCTTATACACATCTAGATGTGTATAAGAGACAGCCATAAGGGTGGCGTCATCTGCATATCTGAGGTTATTGATATTTCTCCCAGCAATCTTGATTCCAGCTTGTGTTTCTTCCAGTCCAGCGTTTCTCTTGATGTACTCTGCATATAAGTTAAATAAGCAGGGTGACAATATACAGCCTTGATGTACTCCTTTTCCGATTTGAAACCAGTCTGTTGTTCCATGTGCAGTTCTAACTGTTGCTTCCTGACCTGCATACATATTTCTCAAGAGGCAGGTCAGGTGATCTGGTATTCCCATCTCTTTCAGAATTTTCCATGGTTTATTGTGGTCCACACAGTCAAAGGCTTTGGCATAGTCAATAAAGCAGAAATAGATGTTTTTCTGGAACTCTCTGGCTTTTTCCATGATCCAGCGGATGTTGGCAATTTGATCTCTGGTTCCTCTGCCTTTTCTAAAACCAGCTTGAACATCAGGAAGTTCACGGTTCACATATTGCTGAAGCCTGGCTTGGAGAATTTTGAGTATTACTTTACTAGCATGTGAGATGAGTGCAACTGTGCAGTAGTTTGAGCATTCTTTGGCATTGCCTTTCTTTGGGATTGGAATGAAAACTGACCTTTTCCAGTCCAGATTTTGGTAAATTCTCTGGTTGGATATAGCAGTGAAAAGAAGGGATGGTTCAAAAGACATTACAAAAGAACTGTTTCATTGTGTGTTGTAGGCTTAGCCATGGGTTGAAAGGTAATCAACGATGACTGAGGATGTGTTTCTTGGATGATTAAGAAGATTTTATAGTTTTAGACATCCATCAGCAGATGAATGGATAAGAAAGCTGTGGTACATATACACAATGGAGTATTACTCAGCCATTAAAAAGAATACATTTGAATCAGTTCTAATGAGGTGGATGAAATTGAAGCTGATTATACAGATTGAAGTAAGCCAGAAAGAAAAACACCAATACAGTATACTAATGCATATATATGGAATTTAGAAAGACGGTAACGATAACCTTGTATGCGAGACAGCAAAAGAGACACAGATGTATGGAATAGTCCTTTGGACTCTGTGGGAGACGGGGAGAGGGTGGGATGATTTGGGAGAATGGCATAGAAACATGTATAATATCATATAAGAAACGAATCACCAGTCCAGGTTCGATGCATGATGTAGGATGCTTGGGGCTGGTGCACTGGGATGACCAAGAGGGATGGTGCGAGGAGGGAGGTGGGTGGGGGGTTCAGAATAGGGAACACGTGTACACCTGTGGCGAATTCATGCTGATGTATGGCAAAACCAATACAATATTGTAAAGTAAAATAATATAAACGATTATATAGTTTTAAAATGAATAGAAACATTGTGTTGATGCACTAATTTTCAGTTTGGAAGATTAGGAAAAAACACCCATTTAGATATGTTGAGAATGAAGAAATAATAGGTCCTCATAGGAGCTGCCCGTTTTGCTGTAAAGAAATGGAGCTTGATGGAAAGGCTGATACTAGAGGTGCAAGTTTGTCATTGAATGTCATGTATAATTTTGGCAGAGTCATGTGAGAGACTCTCCAGAGTGACATCCAAAGTCCTTATCAGGTCACTGAACGTCTTTTAGATCTCCTCTCCTGACATACTTACTTTAGTCACACTGCACTTGCAGTTTCTGACATGTCTGAGCTCTCTCCAGCTGTGGGTCTTCAGATCACTCTTCCCACAGATATCTGCATTGGTTGTCCATTTCACTAAGAGGTACCCCTTCTAACTAGTCTTTCTACAATCGTACTACTTTCCCTTTTTTTCTCACTTGTTATCCTATATAATTTTTCTTCACAGTACTAATTAGCACCTATTGTGTTATAAACTAATTGTTTTCATGTTTATTGTTTGATCACTTATCTTCTCAGTAAAAGATAAGCTTTATGAAAAATAGGGACTTTGTTTTGTTCACTGCTCTATCTTCAGTGCCTGGGTTGTTGTTAGGTATACTGTAAGCACACAATAAATATTTGTTTAATGAATGTCTAAATTTATTAAGGATAAAATTATCATAAAAGAGAAGTGTAGCACAAAGTTCTCAGCATAAGGGAGCAGCTCAGTTCTAAGGAAGAGGCCCTAAGAAAGGTTAATGAATGATCAGAGATGCAGGTAAAATCAGAAGTCTATGTCACAGGACCCTGGGGGAGTGCCTCATGGGTAGGGAGACAAGTGCATCATATGGCAGCAAAGAAATGAAAATGAGAAAAACAAAAATATATCTGATGAGAAGAGATTTCAGGAGACCAGTAGGAACCACAGCTTAGGTAAATGGTTAAGGAATATTTAACAAAGGCCATTTTTGTAAGTAATGGTTTTTAAAGGGAGGGAAAGGGGCATTTAGTACATGTGCATCATGCTCTATACGTGTATTATTTGTTCACCCTGGTATGCGTTGATAAGCAACTATGAAAATGAATAGAAATGGTCACATTGATACATGGAAGCTTGAGGTATTTAAGTTGTAAATTAGAGTTAATACAACATAAATTTATTTTTCTAGTAGTGATACCTTTCCCTGTTGGCTCAGGTGGTAAAGAATCTGCCTGCAGTGTGGGAGACCTGGGCTCACTTCCTGGGTTGGGAAGATCCCCTGGAGAAGGGAATGGCTACCCACTCTAGTATTCTGGCCTGGAGAATTCCATGAACAGAGGAACCTGGTGGGATACAGTCCATGGGCTCGCAGAGAGTCAAACATGACTGAGCAACTTTGACTTCACTTAAACTTCAAAGCTCAAGTGAAATATTTTGAAGTTTAATTTATGTTCAGTGAGTTTCATTTACTAGAAGGGTCTTTGTTTTATATATTAAAATGCACATTTTATTAAAAAATAATTTCCTTGGACATTTTGATACATACTTTGAAAAGAATCTAATATTATTTTGGAAGGCGTTTCTATTTTGACTTTTTATCATAAACATTTTCAGAGATACAGATAAGTAGAGAAAATAGCTTATTGAATTCTCATGACTATTGTATGCCTAACAAACAACAGAACCGAAAAAAAAAAAACAACTAGCTTGCCTAATGGTATATTAGATGTTTGCATGACTATTACAACTCTTTTATGAAATGCCTCTTGTTATTTTCATTGTCTTAATCATTGTCCCACAATGACCACAATGTGTTTTTACCTGAAATTTCAAATATGCACAGGGTGTGCAGAGAAAAGTTGTTCTAGAAGACTCTTGAAGTGTTTGTTTGTTTATTTAAGCAGAAGCAGGATATGGTGGACCAACAAAATTGAAATATGTTGATGGGGAAAATATTGACTCTCAAATGTATTATTGGTAAATGGTGGTGTCTGTGGTGACCATATTCATTAAAAAACAACGAATTGGGAGAGGTTCACCGTAACATGTTGTGATTTTAAATACAATTTAACTCCACAAGTAGTATTCCATGTTACAACCAGTGTTCCATGTTACAAAGCAGTGAAGTTTATGATAATGGAAATGTCAGGATTTGATATATGTATCATAAAGTGAAAACCTCTTATAGAGTGGAATATAATGTTAGTAACCTAGTCTTATTCCTGTCTTTTATAGAATTTTGTATGTTATAAAATGTGAGAACAACTTTTTTTTTTTTCCTCTTCTGTTTCCTTATGTGGAGAAAGATTTGTTGATTCTGGCTGATAGGTAAATGATTCAGACCCAAACAGCTAGAGGCATGCAGTTGGACCAGTGCAAGTTTGGGAATCACTTTTTTATCATAAGTAGTTGAAAATTCTTGTTATAGCTAGCTTTATTGGTAGTGTAGTTTGTAAAAATCCATCAGTGAGAAGATCCGGAGGCTCTGCTGCCTTCCTGACTATGTTCTTTCCTTTCTGCTTCTCATTTGAATTCTCCTTTACCCTACATGCCTGCTTGAAGAAACAAAAAAGGCCAGGACCAGTATCCTACTAAGAGTAGTTCTCATCCCTGACCGTCTCATCCCTGTGGTGTGCTCAGATTCACAAGCAGACACACTGGGGCCTACCTGCCTCTCCAGACATTGTTACCAGTGAAAATTATCCTGGTTTTCTTTTTAGGAGAAAAGATGTCACACAAGGGAGAACAGGCAAGCTTAGCAAGGTATGCGGAAGGCGCAGAGGAGGCAACAGCCAGGCCTGCCTTCTGCAGATGATTACTAACCTTTTTACAGGCAGTTTTCCTAACAGTATATTCTTTCCAGATAAGAATGGAATGTGGTTTCAGACAGACCTGGGGGTAAAGCCTTATAGAGCTATTTAAAACAGGCTAAACCAGCTGTGTGTTTGTGAGCAAGTTATTTAGCTAGTTTCAGTCTCAGTCTGCTCATTTACAATGTGGAGGATAATAACAGCTCTTAGGTTTGGCCTTCAGGTGAAATTAATATTTAGAAACCTCTAACGAGTACAGTGCCTGGCACATAGTGATCTCAGTATTTATATCCTGTACTGATCTTGCTGTCTACCATGGTACCTGCCACACCTAAGCTATTTTCCTCTTAGTGGAATGAATAAATCTTTTTAAGATTGATGAGATGAGTCTTAATTGGGTGCTATGAGTTTCTGCTCCCTGGACAGTAACAGCTTTACATAAAAGAAAAAAATATTATTTTCCTTCTTATAAAGAGTATCTGTAATAGTGTTATAATATGGGGCTTTAAAAAGAAACTCTCTTTATGGTTATTATAACTCAGCATTATTTAATTTTGTGATTTAATAATTAAATAGAATATATTATTACTCCTTTGTTTTCCACACCATAAGTTAGTAGAATTATTTTTAAAAGACTATAGTTAGCATTTAAATGGTTAAAACCCTTGAAATAAGACCTAAACTTTGAAATAAAATCTGAACAGGTGATATCCAAAAACTTTTTTTTGGTATATATATTTTTTATATGGGATCTTGCAGTTCCTCTATTTATTTGGGTTTCAAGTTTACAGAATAATTACAACTTTGAATAAACTTGGTCACCTGTGGTTCAAGAGTGGTTCTAAAAGTAGATAGAACATTTGAGGTTCAGCTTATAGTTTAACTTGGTCAAGCTGGTTCTTTGAAAAGGTAAGCAAAATTAATAAAGCCTTAGCCAGACTCTTTGGGAAAAGAAGGGAGAGGGCTAACATCAATAAAATTAGAAATGAAGAAGTTATAGCAGGCACCATAAAAATATAAGACAAAGGATCATAAGAGACTACTGTAAGCAACTATATGCCAGTAGAATGGAAAACCTAGAAGAAATGGACACATTCTTGGAATGTACACTATCCTAAGACTGAACCAGGAAAAAATTAAAAATGTTAACAAACCAATTCTAAATAGGGAAATTGAAAGTGTGATTAGAAAACTCCCAACAGAAGTCCAGAACTAGATGGCCTCACAGACGAACTCTATCAGAAGAGTTAGTACTTACATTTCTGAAACTTCCAAAAAATTGCAGAGGAAGGAACACTCTCAAACTCATTCTACAAGGCCACCATCATCTTGATATGAAAATCAGACAAAGAGACAAAAAAAGAAAATTGGTGGCCAGTGTCACTGATGAACATAGACACAGAAGTCCTCAACAAAATACTAGCAGTCTGAGTCCAATAGTGCATTAAAAGGGTCATACACCATGATCAAATGGAATTTATCCCATGGATGCAAAGGTATTTCAGTATCCACAAAATAATTAGTCTGATACACTACATCAGTAAACTGAGGAATAAATTCATATGATTATCTCAAAAGATGCAGAAAAGCTTTTGACAAAATCATCCATTTATGATAAAAACTCTGGAAAGTGTGCATAGAGGGACCATACCTCAACATAATAAAGACAATATATGACAAACCCATACCTCACATTATACTAAGCAGTGAAAAGCTAAAAGCGTTTTGTCTGTGATCAAGAACAAGACAAGGATGTTCACTCTCGCTGCTTTTATTAACATATTTTTGGAAGTTTTAGCCACAGCCATAACAGAAGAAAAAAATATTAAGGGAATAGAACTTGGAGAAGAAGTAGTAAAACTGTTACTGTTTACATGTAAATGATACTATACATAGAATATCCTAAAGATGCTACCAGGAATATATTTTACTAGAGCTCATCAATTAATTCAATAAAGTTTCAGGATACAAAATTAATACTCAGAAATCTATAGCATTTCTATACAGTGAATATAAAATAGGTAACCATTTTTTGGGCTCCAAAATCACTGCAGATGGTGACTGCAGCCATGAAATTAAAAGACACTTACTCCTTGGAAGGAATGTTATGACCAACCTAGACAGCATATTGAAAAGCAGAGACATTACTTCGCCAACAAAGGTCCGTCTACTCAAAGCTATGGTTTTTCCAGTAGTCATGTATGGATGTGAGAGTTGGACTGTGAAGAAAGCTGAGCGCCAAAGAATTGATGCTTTTGAATTGTGGTGTTGGAGAAGACTCTTGAGAATCCCTTGAACTGCAAGATCCAACTAATGCATTTTAAAGGAAATCAATCCTAGGTATTCATTGGAAGGACTGATGCTGAAGCTGAAACTGCAGTACTTTGGCCACCTCATGCGAAGAGTTGCCTCATTGGAAAAGACCCTGATGGTGGGAGGGATTGGGGGCAGGAGGAGAAGGGGACGACAGAGGATGAGACGGCTGGATGGTATCTCCGACTCGATGGACATGAGTTTGAGTGAACTCCGGGAGTTGGTGATGGACAGGGAGGCCTGCTGCTGCTGCTAAGTTGCCTCAGTCGTATCTGACTCTGTGTGACCCCATAGATGGCAGCCCACCAGGCTCTGCTGCCCCTGGGATTCTCCAGGCAAGAACACTGGAGTGGGGTGCCATTTCCTTCTCCAGTGCATGAAAGTGAAAAGTGAAAGTGAAGTCACTCAGTCTTGTCCAACTCTTTGCGACCCCATGGAAGGCACCCACCGGGCTCCTCCGTCCATGGGATTTTCCAGGCAAGAATACTGGAGTGGGGTACCATTGCCTTCTCCGCAGGGAGGCCTGGCTAGCTGTCATTGATGGAGACTGAGCGACTGAACTGAACTGAATAAGGACTAGATCCTAATGCTGGGAAAGACTGAGAGAAGATGGGGGCGACATTAGATGAGATGGTTGGATAACATCACCAACTCAATGGACGTGAGTTTGAGTAAACTCCAGGAAGCCTTGTGTGCTGCAGTTCGTGGGTTCACGAAGAGCTGGACACAACTAAGGGACTGAGCAACAACAAACCAGTAAGGACCTACTGTATAGCACCGGGAACTTGGCTCAGTGTTCTGTAATAATGTAAATGGGAAAAGAATTTGAAAAAGAATGGATACTTATGGGTCTAACTGAATCACTTTGCCGTATGCTTGCAATTAACACATCATTGTTAATCAACTCTAATATAAACATTTTTTGAAAAAAGAAAAATGTCATAGGTTATAATAAAAGTCAGCTTCCTGACATTTTATCTAAGAATGCTTCTCTATTTCTCTGTATTAAATTGTTCAGCAATCATAGATAATCATTTAGTTAACATCTTTTTATACTCTCTATCCGAAATTTCTTCCTTAAAAAAAAAAAAAAAAAAAAAGAATTGTTCTACCTTGAGTTAAGAATCTTTACTAAAAGGAAAATATTCTTCTAAGTATTGATTAACCAGTTTACTTATTAGCCCTTTCCCTTTTAAGAATCCTCTTTCAAAGAGTGTTTTCAGTCATGCACTGTATTCTGAAAACTTTCATGGCTTGTTTTTCTTCATTGTAGAGAGAATTGTATGATGTGTTCATGTTTCCATATTGTGTCTAACATAAGAGAACCCAAAGTGTTTCTATTTACTGGCTCACTTGTTTTTGGTATGGTAATTTAAATTTTCAAGTGTTTTAAGTTTGGAGTCAGCTGTTTAATTATATTTGTCTTTCATTTCAGTTCAGTTCAGTCTCTCAGTCGTGTCCAACTCTTTGTGACTCCGTGAATTACAGCACGTCAGGCTTCCCTGTCCATCACCAGCTCCTGGAGTTCACTCAGACTCATGTCCATCGAGTGGGTGATCCCATCCAGCCATCTCATCCTCTGTTGTCCCCTTCTCCTCCTGCCTTCAATCTTTCCCAGCATCAGGCTCTTTTCCGTTGAGTCATTTCTTCACATCAGGTGGCCAAAGTATTGGAGTTTCAGCTTCAACATCAGTCCTTCTAAGGAATATTCAGGACTGATTTCCTTTAGGATTGACTTGTTTGATCTCCTTGCAGTCCAAGGGACTCTCAAGAGTCTTCTCCAACACCACAGTTCAAAAGCATCAATTCTTCGGCGCTCAGCTTTCGTCACAGTCCAACTCTCACATCCATACATGACCACTGGAAAAACCATAGCCTTGACTAGACGGACCTTTGTTGGCAAAGTAATGTCTCTGCTTTTCAATATGCTATCTAGGTTGGTCATAACTTTTCTTCCAAGCAGTAAGTGTCTTTTAATTTCATGGCTGCAGTCACCATCTGCAGTGATTTTGGAGCCCAAAAAATAAAGTCTGACACTGTTTCCCCATCCATTTCCCATGAAGTTATGGGACCAAATGCCATGATCTTCGTTTTCTGAATGTTGAGCTTTAAGCCAACTTTTTCATTCTCCTCTTTCACTTTCATCAAGAGGCTTTTTAGTTCCTCTTCACTTTCTGCTATAACGGCAATGTCATCTGCATATCTGAGGTTACTGATACTTTTCCCAGAAATCTTGATTCCAGCTTGTGATTCATCCAGCCCAACATTTTATTTGATGTACTCTGCATGTAAATTAAATAAGTAGGGTATCAGTATACAGCCATGTCTTACTCCTATCCCAATTTTGAACCAGTCTGTTGTTCCATGTCTGGTTGTAACTGTTGCTTCTTGACCTGCATACAGGTTTCTCAGGAGACAGGTAAGATGGTCTGGTATTCCCATCTGTTTAAGAATTTTCCACAGTTTGTTGAGATCCACATAGTCAAAGGCTTTAGCGTAGTCAGTGAAGCAGAAGTAGATGTTTTTCTGGAATTCCTTTGCTTTCTCTGTGAGCCAGTGAATGTTGGCAGTTTGATCTCTGGTTCCTCTGTCTCTTTGAAATTTAGCTTGTACATCTGGAATTTCTCAGTTCATGTACTATTGAAGCCTAACTTGAAGGATTTTGAGCATAACCTTACAGCAGGTGAAATAAGCACAGTTGTATGGTAGTTTTTACATTCTTTGGTACTGCCCTTCTTTGGGATTGAAATGAAAACTGACCTTTTCCAGTCCTGTGGCCACTACTGGGTTTTCCAAATTTGCTGACGTGTTGAGTGAAGCACTTTGACATCATCATCTTTTAGGGTTTGAAATGGCTCAGCTGGAATTCTATCACCTGCACTAGTGTGGTTTGTCGTACAGCTTCCTAAGGCCCACTTGACTTCAGACACCAGGATGTCAGGCTTTAGGTGAGTGACCTTATCATTGTGGTTATCTGGGTCATTAAGACTTTTTTTATATAGTTCTTCTGTGTATTCTTGCCACATCTTTTTAATCACTTCTACTTCTGTTAGGTCCTTACTGTTTCTGTCCTTTATCGTGCCCATCCTTNTTAGTGAAATATTACTTTACTGTTACACAGAATGATTAAAAATAGAGCTTGGTATGTGCTATAAACTTGTAGAGTTTCTTACTCATTTTTCTACTTATTATGCCCAGAATCTTGCATAGCGATTGGCCCATAATTGGCATTTCATATATATTGTTGAGTCCATAAATATTTAGCAGATTTAGTCAAAACAAGTTGTATTAACTACTTGTGTCATTATAATTTTTATATTTTTCCAAAACCACCCTATACATAAATACAAATGTTTCAGTTTTTCCTAAACAATTATTTTTTACTGGTCTGCTTGGGAATGATATTTAATCACTTCTTTTATCCTTTTCAGAAATTGCAGTAATTGATAACCACTTAGAATGTCATACGGAGTATTTTAAATAGCATTTACATATATAGCCTTAAAAAGTTCTTTAGATTGTAGCATTTAAACTTCACTTAGGTGTAGTGTTGAAAATATGTTTAATTCCTCATAGTGCTTTTAAAGATAGAAAACCTTGGGACTGAGAGAAGTAGTATACTTTGCCTAGGATATCCCTGCTGATAGTGGGTGATAAGCCTGGGTTTGAATCTGGCATTCTAATTTTCAGGTCTGTTCTCTTAGTTACCTTGACATCACTACGATGAAAAACATAACAGAAACGGAAATAGGTAACCCTTAGGTTGGACATTCTTTCTTTTCTGTTCTGTTCTTCCTCTCTCCCTCTACTCCTTAGTTCACTCTTGAGTTTTCCATCAGGACTGTCCCTCTCTTTAAGAGTCTGTTCTGCATTCTTTACATTAAAAGCCAGTTGGTCAGAATCATCAGATATTCACTATGTGCCCTTATGTGCTGTCACTGTTGTAGATGCTGTGAGGAGGAGTTGTGCACACAATTCCTAACTTGTATGTAATCCATCTAACTGGAACATCAGGTATTAAGAGTCTGTTCTGCATTCTTTACATTAAAAGCCAGTTGGTCAGAATCATCAGATATTCACTATGTGCCCTTATGTGCTGTCACTGTTGTAGATGCTGTGAGGAGGAGTTGTGCACACAATTCCTAACTTGTATGTAATCCATCTAACTGGAACATCAGGTTAACATTACTTAAACATCTCTAAAATAGTACAGTAAATCATTGCCTGGAAGACTGAAAGAAATTTTATAAAGAAGGAAAGAGGAAGGAACAAAGAGAATCAAATTGAGTCTGTATCTTATAGGCAGAGTAAATTGGGCGAAATTGTGTGGTTCTTTATTGTTATAAATTGTATGATATCTTTGGTGTTTTATAACTTTTGTATTTCATACAAAAAATAAATTAGCACACTGATATTTTAACATTCATATTTCAGAAAGTATTTAACATTGTTATTAATTATTTAACTGTGAGATAATAGCTTTTATGATCTGTCGATTCTGCTACCTTTTTATTATTTTACACACCACCAAGTTCTCACTTCCCTCCTTTTAGTTCCTTAGTTGACAATTGCAAACATTCCCTTGTCTTGCATCCTGTATTCTGTTTCACTTTCCGGCATTCTCAAACTTACTTAAATTATGGCTTTGCTTACATCCGATCCTCTGTGTTCCCCATGTGTACCCATGCAGCTGAATATATCCAGGGAAAAATATGATCCCTGGTGATATTTTAAATTCCAAGAGATCTTCCTGACCAATAAATGGAACCCACATCTCCCGCATTGCCAGGTGGGTTCNACTTACTTAAATTATGGCTTTGCTTACATCCGATCCTCTGTGTTCCCCATGTGTACCCATGCAGCTGAATATATCCAGGGAAAAATATGATCCCTGGTGATATTTTAAATTCCAAGAGATCTTCCTGACCAATAAATGGAACCCACATCTCCCGCATTGCCAGGTGGGTTCTTTACCACTAGCGCCATCTGGAAGCCCCATTGAGTTCCATTGGGCCCTTAATGCCATTTAGCAGTCGTGGGTATTTATTTACCTGTCTGTCTGCTTCTGGAAGGCTATTCCATATCTTCACTTTTCTCAAGCCCCAGCGCCTCCTCATCCGACCTAATTCTTAAGGATGGCTTTACATTCTGATTCATTGGAAAAAATGGAAGCAAGGAGCAGGTAATTTCTACTAGCTCCTACTTTCATCTATACCCCTAACTGCATTTGGACTACTTTACCCAATCTTTTCTCCAATTCCATCACTAAATTCTCTGTACTCCTGACTATAGCCAGCCCCGTACTTGTTCAGTGAATCCTTTCACTTCTTGACTGTATAAGGAAGTTGCACCAGAAATTTAGAGCATGTGAGAGGGGTTGGAGAATCCTGGGAAAAGGATACATATTTCAGCATTGAACATCATGGTTGAGGCAGGCTTCACTGTGAAGGTTTTTAGATTTAAGACTTGAAGGAAATGGGGCAGTAAGCTAGGGGGTTGTGTGAGGGGAAGAATACCCAGCAGAGGCACAACTAGATGAAAAACCCTGAAGACAGAGACTGCAGTGCATTGTGGAGGAAGTGCAGGGTGGGTAGTTGGCAGAGTGACCTGAAAGAGAGTACTGGGGGAGAGGTGAGAAACTTTGGTGAGACGGGTTGGAGGTCCAGATCGTGTAGGATCCTTGCTGATCATCCAGAGGCCTTTGTCTTCTGTTGTCAGTGAACTGAAAACATTGCAGTTTTTATTTAGTTCTAACTGTTGCTTCCTGACCTGCACACAGGTTTCTCAAGAGGCAGGCCAGGTGGTCTGGTATTCCCATCTCTTTCAGAATTTTCTAGTTTATTGTGATCCACACAGTCTGTAGTCCCTTAATTATTCTGTTTCTGGTATAATAAATAAATGACAGGCTTACAAAGATATTAAATCAAAACCCATAGAAGTGCTGTAAGATATACTTTTAAACAGAAAACTGAGCACTTAAAATATAAATTAAAGAGGTCACCAAACTACATTTTAAAAATTATGTAATTGATTGTGGTCATATTTGGAATTCTAGGGCTGGTGATGGCAAAAGGTTTCAAATAGTGTGCCATTATGCAAGTGGCTTCCCAGAATGTTATGCTGAGAAGGATTCTGAGATTGGGGCTAAGCTCAGTGAGGGAAAACATCAAGTGTAATTGATATTAAATGTCATCATTGCTAAAGAGAGGGATATTAGTAACTAGCACACCAACACCAGGGCCGCTTGCCATCCTCCTGACCCACTATCCATGAATTCTATCTTAATATTCTTTTATCTGCTCTTATACTGAGTTAAGTCCAACAACCACAAAGTAATTTTTCTACACATTACCATATTTGATCCAAATCAGAAACTTTGTGAAGTTAAATGTTATTAGCCTTATTTTTCAAGTGAACAAATTAGGTCCTAAGAGACTTGTTTAAAATTTAAAACAAAACTCTTCCTCAAATATGGTGAAGTATT
>SJYX01004633.1:5104-118499 GCA_006410675.1 Oreotragus oreotragus
CTGTCAGACTTTATTTTTTGGGGCTCAAAAATCACTGCAGATGGTGACTGCACCCATGAAATTAAAACACAATTACTCCTTGGAAGAAAAGTTGTGACCAACCTAGATAGCATATTCAAAAGCAGAGACATTACTTTGCTGACAAAGGTCCGTCTAGTCAAGGCTATGGTTTTTCCAGTAGTCATGTATAGATGTGAGAGTTGGACTGTGAAGAAAGCTGAGCACTGAAGAATTGATGCTTTTGACTGTGGTGTTGGAGAAGACGCTTGAGAGTCCCTTGGACTGCAAGGAGATCCAACCAGTCCATTCTGAAGGAGATCAGCCCTGGGATTTCTTTGGAAGGAATGATGCTAAAGCTGAAACTCCAGTACTTTGGCCACCTCATGCGAAGAGTTGACTCACTGGAAAAGTCTCTGATGCTGGGAGGGATTGGGGACAGGAGGAGAAGGGGACGACAGAGGATGAGATGGCTGTATGGCATCACAGACTCGATGAACGTGAATCTGAGTGAACTCCGCAAGCTGGTGATGGACAGGGAGGCCTGGCGTGGTGTGATTCATAGGGTCGCAAAGAGTCGGACACGACTGAGTGACTGAACTGAACTGATTCTGTGCTTCCTACATTGTGTCTAGCATAGCTGGAAACAAAACATTCATTCATTCAAGTATTTGTGAGCATAGCTGCCATGTGCCAGGCATTGCTAGTTGTTGGGAGATGCTGATACTAATGCACCTACATCCACAAAAAGTATCATAAGCTCCATTAAGCAGCAGAACAGAGTTTATACTTTAATAAAAGGAAAAGTCTGTCACAATGTGATAAATTCTGAATGTTCATACTTAGAGTAAAAACCATGATTTTTAAAAATTTTAAATAAATTTTTTTTTCATATTTGTGTGTTTTCCCTATGCCTTTCATTTCTTTTGGTATATATGTCTTTCCCAGGTTTGCAATTTTTTTTTTCATTTTACGTGTATTATTCACTTTTCAAGTTAAAATTTTTCATTTTGAGTGCATATACAAAGTATCAGTCATTCTAAAGTTCATAATTATTTACCTATAAACTCCTCTCCCTATGAGTTCTTCTATTACTATTTTAAAACAAAAGTGAGTTTACACTATGGAGAAGTTGAGAGTCCTCACTCCATTATCTTTACTTTTCCCATCTTTTTTTTTTTTTTTCTTTTCCCATCTTTTTATGTGATCAGAATTAGTGGGAAGACTCTTAAATCATCAAATATATGCCAAGTGCTTTGTGCTAACAACACAGCCTCTCAGCAAAAACAGAAAATTAGGCCTTGTACATTATACAGGAATTTTGAGGGATCTCACAGATTTACTACAAACAAGCCACATCAATTTAGAATTTCTTTGAAATTGCCTTTCAAATTGATAGTTTCTCCTACAGATTTTGAATTCCTTATTCTGATTTAGTTAGTTTCCATTTGTTCATCATTGCATAAAGCTAACACATTTCAAGTGTTTTTCCTTGGTTGTTTGTTTCAGCTGAAACATCCAGTATTCATTTGGTTATTATTTGTATTTCTTGAGTTACATGTGCTTTAGTCACAATACACTCTATATTATCAAATTCCTAGGTCTTTAATATTGTATCTGATAAAAATTAGGGGAGCTTTCCAGGTGGTGCCAATGGTAAAGAACCCATGGTCAGGGATGCCTCGAGGGTTGTTTCCTATTTATTTTCACTCTTTGAACAGTTGGTAAAGTTAAGGATTAAATTTTTATTTCCCATTTAAAAGCACAAAATTTTAATTTCTAACATATAGCAGAATCAAGAATCACATTTATTCAACTTTATTTTCTATAGGTATATTGTTTAAAAGCAAGGTATCATTGGAGTATTGTTGTTTAGTTGCTAAGTCTTGTCCAGCTCTTTGCGGCTCCATGGACTGTAGCCTGCCAGGCTCCTCTGTCCATGAGATTTTCCAGGCAAGGATATTGGTGGGGGTTGTCATTTCCTACTCCGGGGTATCTTCCTGACTCAGGGACTGAACTCATGTCTCCTGAATAAGGAAGTAGATTCTTTACCGCTAAGCTGCCAGGGAAGCCCATCATTGGGGCATATTTATTTAATAGTAAGAAAGTCTATGAACACAAATAGTATCTAAACTTAATGCATTTTTTTTTCAAAATTACACTTTTAATAGCGAGTAGGGTATAAAATATCCATAGAATGTAAATTACTTTGAAACAGTTTGATGATTAATAACCACAGTTTCAGTTCAGTTCAGTCGCTCAGTCATGTCCGACTGCAACCGCATGAATCTCAGGACTCCAGGCCTCCCTGTCCATTACCAACTCCCGGAGTTCACTCAGACTCATGTCCATCGAGTCGGTGATGGCATCTAGCCATCTCATCCTCTGTCGTCCCTTTCTCCTCCTGTCCTCAATCCCTCCCAGCATCAGGGTCTTTTCCAATGAGTCAACTCTTCACATGAGGTAGCCAAAGTATTGGAGTGTCAACTTTAGCATCAGTCCTTCCAAAGAACACCCAGGACTGATCTCCTTTAGGATGGACTGGATAGATCTCCTTGCAGTCCAAGGGACTCTCAAGAGTTTTCTCCAACACCACAGTTCAAAAGCATAAATTCTTCGGTGCTCAGCTTTCTTCACAGTCCAACTCTCACATCCATACATGACCACTGGAAAAACCATAGCCTTGACTAGAGGGACCTTTGTTGGCAAAGTAATGTCTCTGCTTTTGAATATGCTATCTAGGGTGGTCATAACTTTCCTTCCAAGGAATAAGCATCTTTTAATTTCATGGCTGCAATCACCATCTGCAGTGATTTTGAAGCCCCCCAAAATAATAAAAGCAGCATTTGCCTATTTTTGAACTGTTATCCAAAAGTAGTTTAATTGAGTACAATACTATTTGGTTAGCAACAGCTTACCAATAATTAATGCTGTTGCTGCTGCAGCTAAGTCGCTTCAGTAGTGTCCAACTCTGTGTGACCACATAGATGGCAGCCCACCAGGCTCCGCCATCCCTGGGATTCTCCAGGCAAGAACACTGGAGTGGGTTCCCATTTCTTTCTCGATTGCACGAAAGTGAAAAGTGAAAGGGAAGTCACTCAATCGTGTCTGACTCAGAAACTCCATGGACATCAGCCCACCAGGCTCCTTCATCCATGGGATTTTCCAGGCAAGAATACTGGAATAGGGTGCCATTGCCTTCTCCGTGACAAACCTAGACAGCATATTAAAAAGCAGAGATATCACTTTGCTGACAAATGTCTGTATAGTCAAAGCTATGGTTTTTACAGTAGTCATGTATGAATGTGAGTGTTGGACCATAAAGAAGGTTGAGCACCAAAGAACCGATGCTTCTGAATTGTGATGCTGGAGAAAACTCTTGAGAGTCCCTTGGAGAACAAAGAGTCCAAACCAGTCAATCCTACAGTAAATCAGTCCTGAATACACATTGGAAGGACTGATGCTGAAACAGAAGCTTCAAAATTTTGTCTACCTGATGAGAAGAGTCCACTCATTGGAAAAGACTCTGATGCTGGGAATGAAAGGGAGCAACAGAGGAGGAGATGGTTGGATGACATCACTGTATCAATGGACATGGGTTTGAGCAAACTGAGAGATAGTGAAGGATAGGGAAGTCTGGTGTGCTGCAGTCTATGAGTCAGAAAGAGGTGGACATTACTTAACAACTGAACAACAACAAAAATATACACTGAATTATTTTTCCCCACTCCCACAAAAATTTATGGTTGAATCTTAACTCCCAATGCGATGGTATTAGGAGGTATCTTTTATATCTTTGATGGAGGGGTTGATTAGGTGATGGGGGTGCACTTTCATGAATGAGATTAGTGCCCTTATAAAAGAGACCCAAAGAAATCCTTCACCTCTTCTACTACATGAGGTTATAGTCTGAAGGTTGCAGTAAAGAAGCAGGCCCAGACTAGATATGATCTTAGACTTCTCTGCCCCCAGAACTTGTGAAAAATAAAAATTATTTTAAATAAGCTAGTCAGTTTACAGATTTTTCATAGATATCAGTGTAGACTAAGGAAAATGTTGAACTAAAAATAACTTTAACACACTCTAACTTCTAGTAAAGCAGTGATTGTACTTAAAATTATTTAGCATTTAAAACTGGAAAAAATGCATAGTAATCACCTTGTACATACTCCTTCATCAATTTATAAGACAGCAAATTTAATTTCAAGAAAGGTTAAACAGAATAAGTAAGGTCATACTGCCAGGAAATGGTGAGTTGGAAACAGAAGGTTGTCACATATATCTGTGAAGATATTCCCCCTATATGCCTGTCTGTGCTCATGCTCAGCTGTGTCTAATTTTTTACAACCCCATGTCCTGTAGCCTGCCAGGCTCCTCTGTCCATGGGATTTTCCCGGCAAGAATACTGGAGTGGGTTGCCATTTCCTCCTCCAGGGATTCTTCTTGACCCAGGGATCGAAGCTGAGTCTCCTGCTTTACAGGTAGATTCTTTGCCCACTAAGCCACCAGGGAAGCCCCTTACACGTAAATGAAATCCTTNCAGGCTCCTCTGTCCATGGGATTTTCCCGGCAAGAATACTGGAGTGGGTTGCCATTTCCTCCTCCAGGGATTCTTCTTGACCCAGGGATCGAAGCTGAGTCTCCTGCTTTACAGGTAGATTCTTTGCCCACTAAGCCACCAGGGAAGCCCCTTACACGTAAATGAAATCCTTTATTTGCTAACTATTTGCAATTTTTTTTTAGTAATGTTTGAGAAAAGCAAGATATATGACATGAATTTCTGACAATTGTTAGTAGGGCACCACAGAAATGCAAACCTCTAAATGTTTAAGTAGTTTTAAATTTTAAATGATAACACATAAATGCCTCACTATCCATTTCCATCAAGTAATAAACATGAACATACCATTTTATCATTCAAATATGCTCACTGTTAGAGATCAGTAAAATGTATTTGCTTATCAAAATTATATAATAAATTTCAAAGTACTGTTTATAGAAAAGATGGCCATCAAGACAAACGAATGCATTTTAAATATCCATATTTAAACCTTGTCTATTTTCTTCACCATATGTCACTCTATTAATTGCTAATATCATCCTCATTATGCATCATCTCATCTGTAACATCATTCCATGAAACTAAGAAGGCATCAAAAACAACCAAAGAAAAACACCTGCTATATATGTTTCTGGTTGATAAATTTCAGCAGGCTCTTTCTGGTTTGCTCTTGGGCAAAACTTTCTAATTGCCTTTGCATGACAGTAAGTCTTCTACCAGGGCAAGCTTCTCTTGTTATAATCAGCACACTACTATCTTTTTAAATTGTTTATTGTAAATAATTAAATCTTCCCACAATATTTATTCAAAATGTTTATTTAGCAACTATCATGTGTACAAAATATGGACATAATGGTCACTATGCTAAACATTGTGAAGAAAAATAATATATGACTAGGAACTTGTAATATCTGTAAAACAATTTTGAAAACTATAAGAATCACACCTTAATAAATATTGATTAATGAGGGTCAGCGCTCCAAGGTTTGGCTAGCGATTATCTATCATATAAACTGCATACTAATTTTTATTTTGTGTATGAAGGAAATTATTATGATTCTTCATTATGATTCTTCTATTTAATAAAGGCAGCATATAAACAGACAGCATTAGAAACTTTTCATGACAACAGACAAAATAGATCTATTAAAAGTTTGAGCACTTTAGAAGTGTGGATCATTTTGTTCTTTCTGAAGTGGTTTTTGGTTGAAGGAGTAAGTCCACTGTCAATGAAATGATTAGAAACCACTATGAAAAAGAATATTAGCCTCCAATTAAAATAAATAAATTTATATAAAAAAATGTTAAATTGTGTGGTAAAGACAGTAAATGTGAAATACTGTTAAAGAGGTGGGGATAATAGATAAATGAAATAGAAAAGAACTTTTTCAGGAGATGAAAGATGAATAAGACTGAAAACTGGGCAGATACAGTTAATAGGAACTTCCTTCCATCTAGGAAGTCAGAAGTATACAAAAATTAGAGCAGTGAATCTGTTCATTATTGAGAGGCGGATATACACCTTTGGTAAGCATTAAAGAAACAATTGGTTTGGTGGTTTTAGTCGCTAAGTCATGTCCAAGTATTATGACACCATGGACTATAGCCTGCCAGGCTCCTCTGCCCATGGGATTCCCCAGGCAAGAATACTTCAGTGAGTTGCCACTCCCAGGGGATCTTCCCGACCCAGGAATCAAAGCCGGGTCTCCTGCATTGCAGGCAGATTCTTACAGCCAACTCTGCAACCCCTTGGACTGTAGCATGCCAGGCTTCTCTGTCCTCCACTATCTCTCAGAGTCTGCTCAAATTAATGTCCATTGAGTCAGTGATGCTATCTAATCCTGCACCATCCCCTCCTCTTTTTGCCTTCAATCTTTCCAAGTATCAGAGTCTTTTCCAATGAGTTGGCTCTTCCCATCAGGTAGCCAAAATATTAGAGTTTCAGCATCAGACCTTCCAATGAATATTTATTGTTGATTTCTTTTAGGATGGACTGGCTTGATCTTTTTGCTGTCCAAGGGACTCTAAAATAGTCTTCAATGCCACAGTTCAAAAGCATCAATTCTTTAGCACTCAGCCTTCTTTATGGTCCAAACTCACACCCGTACATGACTGCTGGAAAAACCATAGCTTTGACTTATACAGACCTTTGTTGGCAAAGTGAGGTCTCTGCTTGTGTCTAGGTTTGTCATAGCTTTTCTTCCAAGGAGCAAATGTCTCTTAATTTAATGGCTGCAGTCACCATCCACAGTGATCTGGGAGCTGAAGAAAATAAATTTGTCACCATTTACACTTTTCCCCATCTACTTGCCATGAAGTGATGGGACCAGATACCATAATCTTCATTTCTGAATGTTGAGTTTCAAGCCAGATTTTCACTCTCCTCTTTCACCCTCATCAAGCAGCTCTTCAGTTCCTCTTCACTTTCTGCCAGTAGAGTGGTATCATCTGCATATTTGAGGTTGCTGATATTTCTCTTGGCAAACTTGATTTCAGCTTGTCATTCCTCCAGCCCGGCATCTTGGGTGATGTCCTCTGCACAGAACTTAATAAAGAATAAGAGTATAACAGCCTTGTCATGCTCCTTTCCTAATTTTGAACCAGTCCATTGTTCATGTCTGGTTCTTATTGTTGCTTCTTGACCTGTACAGATTTCTCATGAGGCAGGTAAGGTGTCTGGTACTCTCATCGCTTTGAGAATATTCATCAGTTTGTTGTGATCCACACAGTTAAAGGATTCAGGGTAATCAATGAAGCAGATAGTAGATGATTGTTTTCTGGAATTTTCTTGTTATCTCTATTATAGAACAAATGTTGGCAGTTATATCGCTGGTTCCTCTACCTCACTGAAACCCAGCTTGTACATCTGGATGTTCTTAGTTCACGTACTACTAAAGCCTATCTTGAAGGATTTTAAGCATAATCTTCCTAGCACATGAAATGAGTGTAACTGTATGGTAGTTAGAACATTTCTTGGTATCGTCCTTCTTGGGACTGGAATGGAAATTGGCCTTTTCCAGTCCTGTGGCCACTGCTGAGTTTCCCAAATTTGCTGACATATTGAGTGCAGCTCTTTATTAGCATCATTTTTTTTTTTTTTTAAGATTTTAAATAGCTCAGCTGGAATTCCATCACCTACACTAGCTTTGTTGGTAGTAATGTTTCCCAAGGCCCACTTCCCTTCATACTCCAGGATGTCTGGCTCTAGGGAAGCGACCACACCATGTGGTTATCCAGGTCACTAAGACCTTTTTTGTATAGATCTCTTGTGTATTCTTTTCACCTCTTCTTAATCTCTTCTGCTTCTGTTTGGTCATTAATGTTCCCCTCCTTTATCACACCCAAACTCGCAAGAAATTTTCCCTTGGTATCTACAGTTTTCTTGGAGATCGCTAGTCTTCCCATTCTATTGCTTTCCTCTGTTTCTTTGTATTATTCATTTAAGAAGCCCTTCTCATTTCTTCTTGCTATTCTCTGGAACTCTGCATTCAGTTGGTTATGTCTTTTCTTTTCTCATTTGCCTTTTGCTTGTCTTCTTTCCCCAGCTATTTGTAAAGCCTCCTCAGAAAATCACTTTTCCTTCTTGCTTTTCTTTTCCTCTGGGATGGTTTTGGTCACTGCCTCCTATACATTGTTAAAAACCTGTGCATAGTTCTTCAGGTCTCTCTCCACCAGATTTAATCCCTTGAATCTATTCAGGACCTCCACTGCATAATCATAAGGGAATTGATTTAAGTTATACTTGAATGGTCTAGTGGTTTTCCCTACTTGCTTCAATTTAAGACTGAATTTTACAGTAAGGAGCTCATAATCTGAGCCACAGTCAGCTTCAGGTCTTTTTTTTTTTTTTTACTCATATCAATGTAAAGCATACATATGGGACAAAGTTAATTCTACATAGTGGATAAAAATCCATATTTTAAATACTCCTCCTGCAAATTTCCATTTTCTAGATAATCTTGTCAGGTCTTATTAGATCATTATTTTTATATCATTAGGTCCAGAATGAAGAGCTTGTACTGGAAGTCAGAAATGTCAGCTCGGTGCCTTTCTTCATTCTTTTCTTGTGCTTGCAATTTCAGTAAGAGCTTCAGTCTAGTTCTAGGCAGAAATTTTCTTTGTGATAATTAATTAGCTCTCTGGAACTCCACTTAGCCAAGCAAATTACAGTAAATCACCAGACACAGAAAGTGAATGAAGGAGGGCTAGGGCCACAGTCAACCCCTCCTCAAGAAAACACTCCTGCCCCTCCCCCAGGGTACCTCACATCTCATGAGACAGATGATGACTGTCCGACTGACTATGGGGTCTAGTGTTAAAGCAAAATTCTTGTATTTTGTAATATTTACTAAATACAGTAAAGGTAAAGCATATTTTAAAAAAATCTAATATCTTAGATTAAAAACAAAAATAGAATCATTTCCCCACCTCATTGGCTCAAAAGTTAAACAGCTATTTGTAAGGCCTCCCCAGACAGCCATTTTGCTTTTTTGCATTTATTTTCCATGGAGATGGTCCTGATCCTTGTCTCCTGTACAATGTCATGAACCTCCGTCCATAGTTCATCAGGCACTCTCTCAGATCTAGTCACTTAAATCTATTTCTCACTTCCACGTAGATAAATGATCATCTGAATTAAATTCACCCATTCCTGTCCATTTTAGTTTACTGATTCCTAAGATGTCAATATTTAATCTTGTTATCTGCTTGACCACGTCCGATTCACCTTGACTCATGGACCTAACATTCTAGGTCTCTATACAATATTGTTCTTCATGGCATCAGACACATCTGAAACTGAGTGCCATTTCTGCTTTGGTGCAGCCACTTCATTGCTTCTAGAGCTATTGTTTCGGGGAAGGCAATGGCACCCCACCCCAGTACTCTTGCCTGGAAAATCCAATGGACGGAGTAGCCTGGTGGGCTGCAGTCCATGGGGTCACTAACAGTCAGACAGACTGAGCGACTTCACTTTCACTTTTCTCTTTCATGCATTGGAGAAGGAAATGGCAACCCACTCCAGTATTCTTGCCTGGAGAATCCTAGGGATGAGGGAGCCTGGTGGGCTGCCGTCTATGGGGTCACACAGAGTCGGACACGACTGAAGTGACTTAGCAGCAGCAGAGCTATTAGTAACTGCCCTCCATTTTTCATCAGTAGCATAGTGGACGTCTTCTGATCTGGGACAGGGGGCTCATCTTCCAGTGTTATATCTTTTGCCTTTTCATCTTGTTCATGGGGTTCCCCAGTCAAGAGTACTGAAGTGCATTGCCATTTCACCTTCCACTGGACCAAATTCTGTCAGAACTCTTCACTATGACCTGTCCATCATGGACAGCCCTGCATGGCTTCACTGAGTTATGCAGGCCTTTTTGCCATGACAAAGCTGTGATCCATGAAGGGGACAACTATCAGTACCTCTATCATTTGAGGCTTGCATTTCATTCAGCCTATGCACTAAATGCTTTCATATAGTTTACCTCATTTTATGCTCATACAGATTCTCAACTCCCTATGAAGTAGACACTCATATACTATAATGCTCCTTTTAGAGACAATAAATCTGATAATTATAAAGAAGGCAGATTCCTTAAGTAGAAGGTCAGGGATTTAAACTGGCATAGTGTGTTACCTGAATTCATATTCTTGATTATTTCATTTCACTGGTTCACAGTATGCAGTTAAGAAATAACATGCAGCCTTTGAACACTCTTCATGTATAACCAAAGTAAGTTTAGGAAGGGATTAGAATGCCAGCAATATGTATGATAAACTGTAGTCGAAATTAAAAGGCATGAGACAGATGTAGTAATGGAATTATGGAACAGTGACAGTGGCTCGGTTTAGTTCAGTCGCTCAGTCGTGTCCAACTTCTTGCGACCCCATGAATTACAGCACGCCAGGCCTCCTTGTCCATCATCAACTCCCGGAGTTCACTCAGACTCACGTCCATCAAGTCAGTGATGCCATCCAGCCATCTCATCCTCTGTCATCCCCTTCTCTTCCTGCCCCCAATCCCTCCCAGCATCAGAGTCTTTTCCAGTGAGTCAACTCTTCACATGAGGTGGCAAAAGTACTGGAGTTCCAGCTTTAGCATCATTCCCTCCAAAGAAATCCCAAGGCTTATCTCCTTCAGAATGGACTGGTTGGATCTCCTTGCAGTCCAAGGGACTCTCAAGACACCACAGTTCAAACGCATCAATTCTTCGGCGCTCAGCCTTCTTCACAGTCCAACTGTCACATCCATACATGACCACAGGAAAAACCATAGCGTTGACTAGACGGACCTTAGTCGGCAAAGTAATGTCCCAGCTTTTGAATATACTATCTAGGTTGGCCATAACTTTTCTTCCATGGAGTAAGTGGTAGTGGCATTTTAATGGTACTTTCAGAGATACTTCAGATAAAGTGAAAGTGAAGTCGCTCAGTCTTGTCCGACTCTTTGTGACCCATGGACGGTAGCCCACCAGGCTCCTCCATCCATGGGATTCTCCAGGCAAGAGTACTGGAGTGGGTTGTCATTTCCTTCTCCAGGGGATCTTCTGGACCCAGGGATCGAACCCGGGTCTCCAGTATTGTAGGCAGACACTTTACCATCTGAGCCAATACTTCAGATAAGGAGTGACTAAATAAATTAGATTCACAGACCCAATTCCAGTGTGTCTTGGGTGTGGAGCTTCCCCCACAACACAAGGCATGGAGACACCAGTGAGGTGCATTACAAGTCAACACAATTCTGACACTATCTTGGAAATAGTATCAGATTCCTCAGGTTAATATTCAGTCTAGAAGACTGTCCCCAACTCCCCACCACCCCTCCACTTCAGATGCCATTCTCAAGCCATGTTGTTACCTACACTACTACCAATCAGCTACAAACTAGAGATTCCCACAACCTTCTTCTTGGACTTCAGATACCAATCACCAGACTATGTTTGGTGATATATATATCTTCTATCTATACTTCTAATTCACTGGCTATAAGTCAGAGATTCTCAAGATCATCCTATTTTGGGGTTTGATTAATTTGCTAGAGAAGCTCATAGAACTCAAGAGAAATATTTTACTTACTAGATTACCAATTTATTATGAAAAGAAGTAACTCAGGAATGGGTAGACAAAATAAATGCACAAGGCAAGGCTTGGGAATGGTGTTTGAAACATTCATATCATCTCCAGGTATATGACTCTCCTCAAATCTCCAAGTGTTCACCAACTTAGAAGTTTTCTGGACCCTGTCCTTTTGTGGTTTTAATGGACCCAGGGATCGAACCCGGGTCTCCAGTATTGTAGGCAGACACTTTACCATCTGAGCCAATACTTCAGATAAGGAGTGACTAAATAAATTAGATTCACAGACCCAATTCCAGTGTGTCTTGGGTGTGGAGCTTCCCCCACAACACAAGGCATGGAGACACCAGTGAGGTGCATTACAAGTCAACACAATTCTGACACTATCTTGGAAATAGTATCAGATTCCTCAGGTTAATATTCAGTCTAGAAGACTGTCCCCAACTCCCCACCACCCCTCCACTTCAGATGCCATTCTCAAGCCATGTTGTTACCTACACTACTACCAATCAGCTACAAACTAGAGATTCCCACAACCTTCTTCTTGGACTTCAGATACCAATCACCAGACTATGTTTGGTGATATATATATCTTCTATCTATACTTCTAATTCACTGGCTATAAGTCAGAGATTCTCAAGATCATCCTATTTTGGGGTTTGATTAATTTGCTAGAGAAGCTCATAGAACTCAAGAGAAATATTTTACTTACTAGATTACCAATTTATTATGAAAAGAAGTAACTCAGGAATGGGTAGACAAAATAAATGCACAAGGCAAGGCTTGGGAATGGTGTTTGAAACATTCATATCATCTCCAGGTATATGACTCTCCTCAAATCTCCAAGTGTTCACCAACTTAGAAGTTTTCTGGACCCTGTCCTTTTGTGGTTTTATGGAGGCTTCATTACATATACATGATTAATTAAACCACTAGCTATACATGACTGATTTAATCTTCAGCCCCTCTCTTCTTCTTAGAGGTCAGGGGGTGAAACTATATGTTGAAATAGAAAATATTCACAAGGTCTGTCCTTATGGTGTTTCCTTGTTTTCAATGCCTGACTATCTCCAAATATGGAAATAATCCTCCTCTCATCTGAATTTTGCAGAGGATTTTACCTCTCTTGTACATATAAGGTATTTATACCTTGCAAATCAATACAAAATAATAAAAAAAATTACATACCTTGTATCTCATGTACTGTTTAATATGACATACCTACATTCTATATACCTACATACCTACATTCATCAATGCTTGTGGAATCCAAAATAAATTAATCAGTATGTTAATAAGCAAATAAACAAATAACTGGATGATTGATTGAACAAAGAAATTAGAAGGTGACTCCTTGGTTTTTACTCTACTTTTAAAAATATTTTCCCTCCCCCACTTTTGGCTTTCTTTTCTAACCTTGTCTTAATCACCTCTTCCATTATTCTCAAGAATGGCCCACACCATTGTGCCTTAAGAGAAAAAAAAAAAATCATTATTTGGGGCAAGCCAAATAAATATTGACTGAAAATTAGTCAAAAAAGTTTTCTTCAATCTATCAAGATTAACTTTCTTAAATGTTTCTCAGGTAACATTGTCAATTCTCAAATGTTTCTTTGAACAACATGAAAGTCTAAAATAAATTTTCTATATATGCTCCATTACCTTGTCTTAATCACCTCTTCCATTATTCTCAAGAATGGCCCACACCATTGTGCCTTAAGAGAAAAAAAAAAAATCATTATTTGGGGCAAGCCAAATAAATATTGACTGAAAATTAGTCAAAAAAGTTTTCTTCAATCTATCAAGATTAACTTTCTTAAATGTTTCTCAGGTAACATTGTCAATTCTCAAATGTTTCTTTGAACAACATGAAAGTCTAAAATAAATTTTCTATATATGCTCCATTCACCACATAAATCTTATTTGCATAAACTCTAGCTTTTGGGTATCTATTGCATTTCCAACGAAGGAAAACTATTTCCATAACAGTAAATTGTCAAATATCTCATATACATATTCCATTTAGGGGATAAAAATTATTGTCTGAGGTTGTGTAAAATCTATTAATATTAATTTTTGAATTGTCCTTTTTCTTTTGAATCATAATTTGCTGTTTGTGTGTATTTAAGTCTTTTTAAAAGCACAATTGCTTGATTGCTCAACCATGCAATACATAGACAGCAGCTATATTAATGACTTCTCAAAGGTGCAGTGCACTGATACTGTTATTTATGCTGCTATCTGGAAAAAACCATATTTATTCTGTCCAAGCACCCATGAGACTTGAAAACTGTTCTTCATTCAGACTCACAGTGAACAGTCTTTTTAAAACTTTAATTACTATTTCAGCATGTTTCCTCCATTACTGTTTCAACACTACAGCCAGTAACTTCTACCAGCAAATTTTTGTTCAATAAACCATACACACATGTGCCCTGCATACAATGAGTAAAGTTGTGTATAAATGATTAATATCTGTAGGAAATGCAATATTAAGATGAAATAATAATAATAAATAAATTTTGAACATACAAATATTATACCTTCCAACTAATGACTGATGACTATTGAGTGAAAATATATATTTCTCTCTCTCTCTCTCTCTCAGTTTCAACACTACAGCCAGTAACTTCTACCAGCAAATTTTTGTTCAATAAACCATACACACATGTGCCCTGCATACAATGAGTAAAGTTGTGTATAAATGATTAATATCTGTAGGAAATGCAATATTAAGATGAAATAATAATAATAAATAAATTTTGAACATACAAATATTATACCTTCCAACTAATGACTGATGACTATTGAGTGAAAATATATATTTCTCTCTCTCTCTCTCTCTCCATATATATATATACACATAAATGTTTGTGCATGTATATTTACATACATATAAATATATCAATCATGTATCTTAGAACCAAAGAAAATATGTATACATTAATATTCAAGAAACATTTCTTGAGATTTAAGTCAATACAGAACTGTTCTTTCTACTACAGAGTTTATAAAAAATAACAAACTAATATAATACTAGTTCTGCCTTTGAGCAATTTACCATCATAATAAATATGAATCATTATTTTTATTGAAGTGAGAGTCTTGAATGAAAAAGATTTTTTATAGTATCAATCTCACTCTAGGTAAACTTTAAATCACATGATCTGGCTATAATTTCTGTTCCTATGTGAGACTTTGTTCCTGTATTAATCTTTTTCTTTAATCTGTCCTCTACTTTCCCATTCTTTCTTTCCATAAAAGAAATGCACACATCCAATTTATGTAAACCTGGATGTGTGGACACCACTACCTTGAATCCTCAATTTTCACTTTTGTCCCTTATAACTATATCTTGAGTGGAGAATATCATAAGAAATCAACTTTAAACAGCTTACTGTTCTTTCATTGTTGGGATATTGGTGAGAGTAATTACCACAATATTTATTTACTCAGTGTCCACTTTATAAAAAGCAAAGCAAAATATTTCATATCTCAAAGCCAGGAATAAGTTTGATTTTGTGGTGTCATTGTTATATTTCATAGACAATGGCTTTCATGTAAACTTTACATTTTTAATATTTCTTTAGCAGCTGTCATATTTAACGTGTAAATCATTCTTGATTTTTTTTCTTAAAACTTAAAAACTTTTGCACAACAAAGTAAAACATAAAAAAAAAAACAACCTATACATGAGAGAAAACATCTGCAAACAATGCAACCAACAACAGATTGATATCCAAAATATGCAAACAGTTCATATAGCTCAATATCAAAAAGACAAACAACCCAACCAAAACACAGGCAGAAGATCTAAAAAGACATTTCACCAAAGCAGAGATACAGATGACCAGCAGGCACATGAAAAATGCCCACCATCACTAATTATTAGAGAAATTCAAGTCAAAACTTCAATAAGGTATTACCTCATACCAGTCAGAAAAGCCATCATTAAAAAGCCTATAAATAATAAATGTTGGAGAGAGTGTGGAGAAAAAAACCCCCACTACACTGTTGGTGAGAATGTAAGTTGCCACAGCCACTATGGAGAACAGTAGGGAACCTCCTTCAAAGGTATAAAAATAGAGTCGCCGTATGATCCTAAAATCCTAGTTCTGGGCATCTATCTGGAGAAAAACAGAATTTGAACATGCATCCCAAAGTTCATAACAGGACTATTTACAATAGTCAGGACATGGAAGCAACCTAAGTGTCTACTGACAGATGAAAGGATAAAGAAATATGATGCATACATACAATGGAATATTGCTCAGCCATAAAAAAGAATGAAATAATGTCATTTGCAGCAACATAGATGAACCTAGAGATCATCTTACTAAGTTAAGAAAATCAGACAAACACTGTATTCCACATTTAAATGTGGAATCTAAAAAACAGATAACAGATTAACTTATTTAGAAAACAGCAATATACTCATAGACAGAAAGCAAACAAATATAGTTACCAAAATGGGTCTGGGGAGAAAGATAAATTAAGAGTTGGGATTAAAATATATATACTACTGTATATAAAATAGATAACCAACAATGACCTATGGTATAGAACAGGGATTATACTCAATATCTTATAACATTGTATAATGAAAGACAATGTAAAAAATAATAAATATTTATATGTATATCTGAATCACTTTACTGTACACCTTAAACTAACATAGCATTGTAAATCAACTATATTTCAATAATTTTTTAATTTTTTTTACCGACTTGTACAAATAAGCTTTTGTTCAGGATCATGTAACTTCCCTTAGGATCATATTTTATCTTATTGTCTCATTATCTCTGTTTAACATTATTATTCAATAATAATAATTAAATACTATTTCATTATCTCTGAAATATTTTTAATGTTATTTCACTATATGGAATTTTGTAAGCCTTTGATAATGAGAAAGGTAAGGAATAAACAAGTAAATAAAATTACTTCAACCCAAGAAAAATCTGGGCTCTCTCTTCTTCTTACTTTGGGTTATCATTGCCAAGGGAGTAGAATATAACTATTTGTTTCCACTTTACTATTTTCTATTCCCTCTTTAGTGATCTGAAATTGGACTTCTCTCCACAAACTATGACATCATTCTTAAAGACTTTGTCATTTTCTAAACATTTGAGCTTGAGAGAATGATTGGATATCTCTGTGTCTCACAACACTCATTTCTAAAATGGAGATAATAATGCTTACTCCATTGGTTTGTTTAGAGGATTTCAATGAGTCAGAGTATATGCAGTGGTTAGCACAGTGCCTGATGCATAGTAAGTGCCTAAAAAATTAAACCTATGATGAAATTGCCTATATAATTTCACTATTCAGTTTTTTTATACTTACTAAGAGCAAGGAGATCCAACCAGTCCATTCTGAAGGAGATCAACCCTGGGATTTCTTTGGAAGGAATGATGCTAAAGCTGAAACTCCAGTACTCTGGCCACCTCATGCAAAGAGTTGACTCATTGGAAAAGACTCTGATGCTGGGAGGGATTGGGGGCAGGAGGAGAAGGGGACGACCGAGGATGAGATGGCTGAATGGCATCACGGACTCGATGGACGGACCTGAGTCTGAGTGAACTCCGGGAGACAGTGATGGACAGGGAGGCCTGGCGTGCTGCGATTCATGGGGTCGCAAAGAGTCGGACACGACTGAGCGACTGAATTGAACTGAAGAGCATGACTTTTTTTTTTTTTTTACTCTCATACACTTTAGTCTCATAGTCTCATCATCTTTAACTTCTTATCGCTTTCTCCTTCAACATCCAGCTAGTTGTCAAATACTTTTTCTTTTTCCTCTTACAATAGCTCTCAAATTTATCTTTTCTCTATTCATCAGAATCTGTCTGAGAGGACGCTAGAGGGTGGGGCAACTGAGTGAAAATGTTCCCTCAGGGAGAGGAAGGGCTAATGGAACTTTGAGTACTAAGACACTGCAATATGCAGAGATGCCATTATTAAAAATTACAACAGCAACAAACAAGCAACAAGCGCACCAGTAAGCCAGAATCAGGTGTTCATTTTCAAATGTAGCTAAATAAAGTTTAAAATAAAAGGGCTTCATTTAATTTATATGAAAATAATTCTTAAAAAGGCAGTGTAAGTAAATCTTATCTGCAGTTACTGGTAATATGAAAAGCCAGAGAACTCATTGATTTGTCTTAGTTTAAATTAACTAATTATAGAACAAGTGTTCTACCTCCACTGCCACTGACATCACGATTACCGTACATTTAAGCAATTAAAATGGCAGAGCATACAAATGGAGGTGCAATTATTGTTTAAAATTTCATATCTACATTAATGCCTATACAGGGTGAGTTATAGTTTTTAAAAAGGCAAAGAGTTATCATTGTCTGTATTACATATTTTAATGTTCCAATTTGTTACCATATGATTATTAGACTGCAAACTGCTTGGGATTTGACACAATGGTTTGCCTATTACATATTTTCAATAATATTGTCAAATATATGAGTTAAATGTTTCCTGCATTACAACTCAGTTTCAACTGAAATTTATACTCAATGGAATGAATTCACACTATTAAAATATGTTGCTGCTGCTGCTAAGTTGCTTCAGTCCTGTCCGACTCTGTGCGACCCCATGGACGGCAGCCCACCAGGCTCCCTCGTCCCTGGGATTCTCCAGGCGAGAATACTGGAGTGGGTTGCCATTTCCTTCTCCAATGCATAAAAGTGAAAAGTGAAAGTGAAGTCGCTCAGTCGTGTCCAACTCCTAGCGACCCCACGGACTGTAGCCCACCAGGCTCCTCCATCCATGGGATTTTCCAGGCAAGAGTACTGGAGTGGGGTGCCATTGCCTTCTCTGAAAATATGTTAAGAAAGCATTTTTACTTTAAAGACTCTTCCTTACCTTTACACACAGGCCTGTGATCACTCCAAGCAGCAAAAACTTCAGCTATCCGTTGGCAGGTGATGCTCTTAGCACCCTGTAGGACATAATCTTCATCACAAGAGAACTGCACAGTTGATCCAAGGCTAAAATAGAGCAAAGGATTAAAAAAACAGTATTAGAAGCATATAACATAACGATTAGGTTCCATTTCTACTGGCAATATTGAGTAGGTGAAAAATGTCCCACAGTGACAAAAACATTCTTTGGGGGAACCAAAATATGAAAATATGACTTATACAAATAAATAATAAAAGTCATAAATATGAATCTATTGTAAAACAACAATATGCCGATATTGGTAGGAACTGTAGAAAGCTCTTATCAAGTTTAATTATCTTCTTATTAGCTGTACAAGCCAAAGCTAAACTGACTAAATTTCCCATCTTAAATAGGTGGTAAATGTGAAGCAAAGAGTAGACTTCTAAACTTGAATTCCAATGCTTGTGTTCATACCACATGATAGTACTTCTTTAGCAGATATTTACATAGGTATTTACTTGTAATACTTGCAAATACTTACAGGTATTTGCCCATCCATGGATGTGTATATATGTTTGTGTTTTTTTTTTTTTTTAATAAACTGACCATGTATTTCCCCCCTAAAATCCTTAAACAGTAACTTACCAGTGGGAAAAAATAACAAATTCTATTTTCTTAAAACGGCTTAAATTCCTTCTAACAATAAGCCACTGGCAGCTTCTCCACCTCATCCCTAACACAATGCCACATGTCATCAGCACCTGTAGCAGCTGACAGTTTTTGCACATGCCATGCTGTTTTCTGTCTGCACTATTCTCCCTGCTCTCTGTGCCTAGAGAACATTATCTGTATCCTCTCACACAGGCAGTGCCTGAACAGCTCCTGTTCAACTTCCTGAACTTATCATGCANCATCAGCACCTGTAGCAGCTGACAGTTTTTGCACATGCCATGCTGTTTTCTGTCTGCACTATTCTCCCTGCTCTCTGTGCCTAGAGAACATTATCTGTATCCTCTCACACAGGCAGTGCCTGAACAGCTCCTGTTCAACTTCCTGAACTTATCATGCAGGGGGATTTCATGATCACATTTGTGTTGCTAAAAGAGATCTCTGGAACAGTGTGGAGGGCAGTTTAAAAGGAAGATTAATCAGAGAAAAGTAGGCCAGTAGAATCCTACTCAAGTAGTTTAGGTCAAGGTTTGGTAACTGTGTCTATCCTGCAGGCTAAACCTGGTCTACTGGTATATATATATATATATATACACATACACATATATACATATACATATATACATGTATATACATATATATGCTACGGCTGCTGCTGCTAAGTCACTTCAGTCATGTTCGACTCTGTGCGACCCCATAGATGGCAGCCCTATACACACAAATAAATATATATACTGTGTGTATGTATATATATGTATGTGTATGTATATATATGTATGTGTATGTATATATGTGTATGTAAGTATATATACAAATATATGTATGTATATAAATATATGTAAATGTATATATAAATATATTTGTAATATTTGTACATATATATTTGTAATAATAAATATATTTGTAAATATATATGCATGTTTATGTATGTGGTATATATATATATATATATATATATATATATACACGTGTGTGTGTATATATATCTATAGTTCATATAAAGTGAAATGTTTATCTTTAATACACATTTTAATGCAGATTTGTCCAAAATGTCCAAGTCCAGAGATACTGTATTCCTATAATTGGACAAAACTATCTTTGGGTAGGGCTTCCCAGATGGTGCTAGTGGTAAAGAACTTGCCTGCCAATGAAGGAGACATAAGAGATGTGGGTTAGATTCCTGGGTTGGGAGGATCCCCTGGAGGAGGGCATGCAACCCACTCCAGTATTCTTGCCTGGAGAACCCCATGGACAGAGGAGCCTGGCAGGCTACAGATCATAGGGTCGCAAAGAGTCAGACAAAACTGAAGCAACCTAGCTCGCATGCATTGGTTAATATTCTCTGTCATGGCTACTTAAATTGCTTATAATTCTGGAGAAGGAAATGGCAGTTATGTACTCAATTCTTATACATGACACATTTATTGTATTCCAGGGACAAAAAATAATGTAATGTGATCAAAAAAAGAATATAATGTGATTAGAGTACACAAATTAAGAGGAAAGGGGTATGAAATGAAGTTAAGGAAGAAAAAAAAGAGACTGAGGGCAGATCATTTATAAATCAGTATACCATAGTAAGAGTTGTAACTTTTACTCTGGGAGAATTGAGGAGTAGTTATAGGACTATGACCCAAAGGAATGGCATTATGAAATTTAATGTTTTAAAGTGACAAAATCATCTCTGGTTGAAGAATAAATGTTCAGAAGAAAAAGGCAGAAGTAGGAATTTGATAACAGCATGTTGGAGTAATCATGGTTCTCAGGGAGAGGATATGGTGTGATCTATACTAGGGAGGTTCAGTTCAGTTCAATTCAGTCGTTCAGTCATGTTTGACTCTTTGTGACCCCATGAACTGCAGCATGTCAGGCCTCCCTGTCCATCACCAACTCCCAGAGTTTACTCAAACTCATGTCCATTGAGTCAGTGATGCCATCCAACTGTTGTCACCTTCTCCCGCCTTCAGTCTTATCCCAGCATGAGGGTATTCTCAAATGAGTCAGTTCTTNCTGTCCATCACCAACTCCCAGAGTTTACTCAAACTCATGTCCATTGAGTCAGTGATGCCATCCAACTGTTGTCACCTTCTCCCGCCTTCAGTCTTATCCCAGCATGAGGGTATTCTCAAATGAGTCAGTTCTTTGCATCAGGTGGCCAAAGCACTGGAGAGTCAGTTTCAGCATTTGTCCTTCCAATGAATATTCAGGACTGATTTCCTTTAGGATGGAACAGCTGGATCTCCTTGAAGTCCAAGGGACTCTTAAGAGTCTTCTCCAACCACACAGTACAAAAGCATCAATTTTTCAGTGCTCAGCTTTCTTTATAGTTCAACTTTCACATCCATATATCACTACTGGAAAAACCATAGCTTTGACTAGATGGACTTTGTTGGCAAAATAATGTCCCTGCTTTTTAATATGTTGTCTAAGTTGGTCATAACTTTTCTTTCAAGGAGCAAGTTTCTTTTAATTTCATGGCTGCAGTCACCATCTGCAGTGTAGCAGTTAGAAATTAACAATGGTAAAACATTAAAAAGGTGACCTTAGTACAAGATCTGGCTCACAGAAGTCTGGCCCCCAGAACTTAACAAACTAAACAACCTAGATGTCCATCGGCAGATGAATGGATAAGAAAGCTGTGGTACATATACTCAGTGGAGTGTTACTCAGCCATTGAAAAGAATACATTTGAATCAGTTCTAATAAGATGGATGAAACTGGAACCGATTATACAGAGTGAAGTAAGCCAGAAAGAAAAACACCGATACAGTATACTAACACACATATATGGAATTTAGAAAGATGGTAAAGAGGACCCTGTATGCAAGACAGCAAAAGAGACACAGATGTGTAGAGTGGACGTTTGGACTCTGAGGGAGAGGGATAGGGAGAGGGTGGGATGATTTGGGAGAATAGCATTGAAATATGTATACTATTATGTAAGAAACGAATCACCAGTCTATGTTCAATGCACGATGCAGGATGCTTGGGGCTGGTGTATGGGGATGATCCGGAGGGATGATGTGGGGTGGGAGGGGGGAGGGGGGTTCATGTTTGGGAGTTNCCATGATGGATTCATGCCAATGTATGCCAAAACCAATACAGTACTGTAAAGTAAAATAAAGTAAAAAAAAAAAATTAAAAAAAAAAAGATTCCATCAAGGGCACTGTATTTGTCACAGATGATTATAATATTCTAGTTTAAACAGGCTGTTCTTACTAAAATCAATATATTGCATCTTGTTTAAGTAATAAGTGTTTTAGCTTGTTTCTTTTGATTATAGAAAACTATAAAGACAATTTGTTATAATAAACACTTAAGTGCTTTGCTGCTATACCTATACCAAAGACTGGCAGTGATGGTCTCTGAAGTTTCTACCTTCCCCCTCACCAAAGATTAAAAATTCCATTTTTTTCTCCAGTTAATACACTGGGGGAGGTAGTTAAGAGTTGACATTAACAGTTTAAACTGCAGATCTTTCATATCCGAACTCTTCCCTTTTCCAGCTTTATGGCTTTGAGAAAATAACAATCTCTCTAAACCTCAGCTTCCTTATATGTCATAGTAATGATATGAAATAATATTTATAGCGTATACAATGGCAAACACATTTTGGACACTCAATTATATTTCTCAATCACAGAAATGTTGTGAAAACCATTAATTTCTTCCCCACTTTTGAAAAAAAAGACTCTTCTTTGGGCATCTGCAAGCACCTTCATCCAGGACCATAGCTATACTTTAACATATTCTAAAACAAAAATAAAAAAGTAAAAAACAACACAGAGAAAGCAGAAGTTAATAAAATAAGCAGTCTCTTTAGCAGAAACCAAGGGCAATAATATCCAGAACATGGGTACCTTTAACAAATACATTTTTATTTTATGATCTGCTTTAACATTTGAGTTGAAATTAAAGAAGTGTTTCATTAAAAATATTTATGTCAAGGGAAGCAGTAAATGAATACAAGCTCTGTAATTTTCACTGCAATTTCTTTATCACTAATGAAGATACATCTGTTCTGTCAGGTTGAATAAAACATTACAGTTTAGTAAGTTACATAATCTGATAGAACATTTTGAAATAAATGATTGAATACTTCTTCAATCTGAAAACAGCAAATCATAAAGCATGTATATACAAGAGTGTAGTTTGAAAAACAATCGTTGACCTAGCCTATGTGTAAATACTACCATATTTTAAAAAAATTATACTTATTATTGCAAAAACACATTAAAAACTCAAAACTGTCAAAAAAAGAAGATATGCGAGTTTTTGAAATATATAAATGTTTCCTGTTTTAATCAAATAGCTACTATAATTTCATACAAATAGAAAAATGTGAACAACTAAAGAGACAAGGAAGAACAAATGATGTTGTCTGAGTCAAACAAGAAGATTTAAGAAATAAGAAGCAGGGGATCTTGAGAGAATGACATAAACAGTGAAGTTGTAACTAATTTTTTTTCAGTTATTGATTTTTGGTTTATTTAAAGATCTAGATAACTTCCTGACAGAAGCATAAATTTATCACTAAAGCAAGGGCATTTTTTTAAAAATTATCACTATAGTAGTAGAAACTATCCAAACATGAAAGATGACCTAAAAATTAAAACATCTTCAAACCATTTCTATAAAGAAAAAAAAAAACATTACTAAACATGTATAAAATAACTATCATTAAAATGACCTCAAAAATCACTAAGATAATATGCTTTTTAGACTTTTAGCTGGGATACTACATGCCAGAATAAATGGAACTATGTCAAAGTTTTGAGTGAATATAAGTTAGAAATCTAGCATTCTATTCATACTTATTCAAACAAGTGGAATCAAAATGTCATACTTTTTTAGCTAGGCAAAAATTCACAGTTTCTAGTATATATATATTATACATATTATATATATATATATATATATATATATATGCATGCAAAGTTTTTACTATACTAGACAAAGGCTTAAAAAATAAGAAATTAACACGTGATACAGTATTAGCTAAAGTATAGATTTTGTTCAAATTTCACAAAAATTTATGCTAGTGACCATTCTTTGTTTTCATAGATTATTCAAGATTCCACATTTATTTAATTGCACTGAGCAGCTTTAGCTTCATGTAACAATTTCTGATAAATTATCTTTCCATTTGTATTCTGTCATATATTTTTTTTAGTTTTCCTTTTATGGCTTCTTAGATACACCCATCATTTAAAAGTGGACATTTAATTTCCAAAAGCATTGGGTTTTAAAGTAGCTTTGATATTAATTTCTCATTTTGATACTAATTTCTCATTTAAATGTTCTCTTCTTTGCAATCACCCTCTGTCTTTTTTTTAGTCTTTTAACTATATTAAGGCTTTCAATGACTAAGTCAAGATCTCTCCTTGTAACTAGAGAGTGTTAACAAATTTTGATCTCTTTCTGTAATGATCTTAGTGTCTGAGTGTCTCACAGCAAGATCACAAATTCAAAGTGTTCCAAATTGAACTTGCCTTTCCTAAAATTCCAATCTTAGTAAATTCTACAACTATCTATTTAGCAATCCAAGACAGAAATATCTACACTTGCAAAGAATTTTCATTAAATTATTCAATATACATTCACTGCTTATTGTAGGCCTGACAACCTCAAATGTCTTATAGATAATCAAGGCCAAAAGCTTGATCATGAATAGGTGAGTATATGCTTGCTTAAAGCCATTTATATTTTAAAAGGATTTTTTTTTTCAAATACTATGCAGAGCCAACAAATTAGAAAACTTGCTATGGTTACTGCACTCTTTGGGATATGTTAGGTACTGACAAAGTGATGCAGAGAACACAATAATGAAAGAAGATATGAGACTCTCCTCTCAGAGTTCATTGACATTTAGGGGAGACAAATAGGAAAAATAAAATGTGGTACCATATCATAAGGGTGGAGACTGCTATGAAAGAAGAAAGAAAGGCACATAATAAAGGCTTGTTTGGGGTTGAAACTTTAGCTTAATACTGAAAACTGAGCAGATATAGCCAAACACTGAATAAGCAAGCCATTTCTAGGTAAGGAATGCACAAGAGAAAACTCCCAGGGGTTACAGTGATGATAGATTTTGGGAACCACAAAAGTTTGAGAACAAGAAACAACTATGGCTACAGTCTGTGTGTGTGTGTGTGTGTGTGTGTGTGTGTGTGTGTGTGTGTGNAGGCTTAAAAAATAAGAAATTAACACGTGATACAGTATTAGCTAAAGTATAGATTTTGTTCAAATTTCACAAAAATTTATGCTAGTGACCATTCTTTGTTTTCATAGATTATTCAAGATTCCACATTTATTTAATTGCACTGAGCAGCTTTAGCTTCATGTAACAATTTCTGATAAATTATCTTTCCATTTGTATTCTGTCATATATTTTTTTTAGTTTTCCTTTTATGGCTTCTTAGATACACCCATCATTTAAAAGTGGACATTTAATTTCCAAAAGCATTGGGTTTTAAAGTAGCTTTGATATTAATTTCTCATTTTGATACTAATTTCTCATTTAAATGTTCTCTTCTTTGCAATCACCCTCTGTCTTTTTTTTAGTCTTTTAACTATATTAAGGCTTTCAATGACTAAGTCAAGATCTCTCCTTGTAACTAGAGAGTGTTAACAAATTTTGATCTCTTTCTGTAATGATCTTAGTGTCTGAGTGTCTCACAGCAAGATCACAAATTCAAAGTGTTCCAAATTGAACTTGCCTTTCCTAAAATTCCAATCTTAGTAAATTCTACAACTATCTATTTAGCAATCCAAGACAGAAATATCTACACTTGCAAAGAATTTTCATTAAATTATTCAATATACATTCACTGCTTATTGTAGGCCTGACAACCTCAAATGTCTTATAGATAATCAAGGCCAAAAGCTTGATCATGAATAGGTGAGTATATGCTTGCTTAAAGCCATTTATATTTTAAAAGGATTTTTTTTTTCAAATACTATGCAGAGCCAACAAATTAGAAAACTTGCTATGGTTACTGCACTCTTTGGGATATGTTAGGTACTGACAAAGTGATGCAGAGAACACAATAATGAAAGAAGATATGAGACTCTCCTCTCAGAGTTCATTGACATTTAGGGGAGACAAATAGGAAAAATAAAATGTGGTACCATATCATAAGGGTGGAGACTGCTATGAAAGAAGAAAGAAAGGCACATAATAAAGGCTTGTTTGGGGTTGAAACTTTAGCTTAATACTGAAAACTGAGCAGATATAGCCAAACACTGAATAAGCAAGCCATTTCTAGGTAAGGAATGCACAAGAGAAAACTCCCAGGGGTTACAGTGATGATAGATTTTGGGAACCACAAAAGTTTGAGAACAAGAAACAACTATGGCTACAGTCTGTGTGTGTGTGTGTGTGTGTGTGTGTGTGTGTGTGTGTGTGTGTAAGTGGAAAGTTGAGATGGGAGGGAGTGAGATGAGGAATAAAAGATTGATGATATATGAGATTAGAGAACAAAATTGAGATTAAGTTATAGAAAGCTATACCCCATATATCTCGCAGATTTTATCTGTTCCCTTTCAACAGTTATTCCTAATCCCTCAAACAGAATCATACCTTATTTAGGATATAGGTAGATTTTCTTGATTTCCATGACACCCCCAGGTAGTCTCATGCTTAATTTAAACCAGTTATGTATGCTGATTTCATTTTGCTAAGCAACTGGCTGTTTCAAAGCTGTGAGGTGGTTTTGGTGGTTTTGTTCAACTCTTGCGACCCTGTGGTCTATAGCCAACCAGGCTCCTCTGTCCATAGGACTCTCCAGGCAAGAACACTGGAGTGGGTTGCCATTTCCTTCTCTATCAAAGGTGTGTAGGACAACTATTTTTGGTCAATGAAATGGCTAGTCAAGACTTCTCATGCTCGACAAAAATATAGCAACTGAAAAAGAGAAAAATCTTTGCCAATTTTCCTTCTTCCTTCTTTAAAAGAAGGATTGATACCTAGAGCAAGACTAATAGTGGCCATCTTGCCATCACAAGACAATCAACACAATACTCAAAATTAACATACTAAGAATGATACAGAAAAAGGACTTAGAAACATAGAGATTTGTCATCAATCGCATTATTGAGAAGACAAATATATGCTGAAGGTATTTCTAGACTTCTCATTGTTTGAGAAAAATGCAGATTTATCTGTAAAATTGTCTTTGGGTATTTCCTTACTTGTAATAGCTTGTATAAAGGAGTTTAGAAGTTAACTTAGGATAAACCATTTTGCTTTTTATTTTCCACATTTTTTTCTGATTTAAAGTTACTCAGTATTTGTGGAGAAAGGTGTAAATCATGGTGCTATCCCATCAACTGCTAATGTACCCCGTTCCCTCTTAGAAATCTTCTTTGTAATCTTTTTAATTAATTTATTTTTATTGAAGGATAACTGCTTTACAGAATTTTTCTGTTTTCTGTCAAACCTCAACATAAATCAGCCATAGGTATACATATATCCCCTCCCTTTTGAAACTCTCTCCCGTCTCCCTCCCCATCCCACCCCTCTAGGTCGACACAGAACACCTGTTTGAGTTTGCTGAGCCATACAGCAAAGTCCCATTGGCTACCTATTTTACATAAGGTAATGTAAGTTTCCATGTTACTCTTTCCATACATATCACCCTCTTCTCCCCTCTCCCCACGTTCATAAGTCTATTCTCTATTTGTGTTTCTCCATTTTTGCCTTGTAAATAAAGTCTTCAGTACCATTTTTCTAGATTTCGTATATATGTGTTAGAATACCGTAGTATACATCTTTCTCTTTCTGACTCACTTCACTCTGTCTAATAGGGTCTAGGTTCATCAATATCCTTTGTAATCTTTATCAGCCAACCCACTTTGTACTTTACATTCAGCAATACAAACTGTCCTTGTATATGCTGTATGGTTTAGAACTCTGGGCATATGCATATGCTCTACTCTCATTCTGATATTTTTGCTTGCTGTTCTTGTCTATCTGGAAAAGTTTTTTTTTCATATCATACTGAAGATGTCATCTCCTTTGGGCAGCTTTTCTGGTACACCTCCTTATAACCCTCAAAGAGTAAATGACCTGTTTTTCTTACATTTTTGCTGTTCAGTTGTGTCCAATTCTTTGCAATCCCAGGGACTACAGTATGTCAGGTTCCCTGTTCTTCACCACCTACCAGAGCTTTGCTCAAATTCATGTCCATTGAGTCAGTGATGCCATCTAACCATATCATCCTCTGTCATCCATTTCTCCTCCTGCCTTCAATCTTTCCTAGCATTAGGATTTTTTCTAATGAATCAGCTCTTCACATCAGGTGGCCAAAGTATCGGAGCTTCAGCTTCAGCATCAGTCATTTTAATGAACTCTGGGCATATGCATATGCTCTACTCTCATTCTGATATTTTTGCTTGCTGTTCTTGTCTATCTGGAAAAGTTTTTTTTTCATATCATACTGAAGATGTCATCTCCTTTGGGCAGCTTTTCTGGTACACCTCCTTATAACCCTCAAAGAGTAAATGACCTGTTTTTCTTACATTTTTGCTGTTCAGTTGTGTCCAATTCTTTGCAATCCCAGGGACTACAGTATGTCAGGTTCCCTGTTCTTCACCACCTACCAGAGCTTTGCTCAAATTCATGTCCATTGAGTCAGTGATGCCATCTAACCATATCATCCTCTGTCATCCATTTCTCCTCCTGCCTTCAATCTTTCCTAGCATTAGGATTTTTTCTAATGAATCAGCTCTTCACATCAGGTGGCCAAAGTATCGGAGCTTCAGCTTCAGCATCAGTCATTTTAATGAATATTCAGAGTTGATTTCCTTCAGGATTGACTGGTTTGATCTCCTTGCAGTCCAAGGGACTCTCAAGAGTTTCTCTCAACACCACAGTTCAAAAGGATCAATTTTTTGGTACTCAATTTCTTTATATTCCAAATCTCACATCCATACATGACTACTGGAAAAACTGCAGCTTTGACTAAGCAGACCTTTGCTGGCAAAGTAATGTCTCTGCTTTTTAATATGCTCACTCAGTTTTTCATAGCTTTTGTTCCACGGAGCAAGTGTCTTTTAATTTCATGGCTGTAGTCACCATCTGCAGTGATTTTGGAGCCCCAAAATAAAATCTCACACTGTTTCCATTATTTCCCCATCTATTTGCCATGAAGTGACGGGACCAGATACCATGATCTTAGTTTCCTGAATGTTGAGTTTTAAACCAGCTTTTTCACTCTCCTCTTTCAGTATCATCAAGAGGCTCTGTAGTTCCTCCTTGCTTTCTGCCATTACGGTAGTGTCCTCTGCCTATCTGAAGTTATTGATATTTCTCCTGGCAATGTTGATTCCATATTGTGATTTATCTTCCAGTTACCTGCTAGTACCTGTGAATGGCAAAAATCAGCAATATGCCTAGGAAACTGAGCCTGTAAGGTTCATTCCCTAACTCTCCAGCATGAAGGGAACATCTAGGAATAGATTTGAGAGTAATAAGGCCAAGGATCAGCACAAAGATAGTAAACAAATGAAGAAACAAACAAAATAGTATCAGACAACAAGTATACATAGAAATGATAGAATGATATAATGAGAACTGTGTGGAGGTGTCAGAAAATGATTAGAGAGTTTATGTTTAATTTGACATCTATTATGAGACACTTACTCCTATAGAGATTTGACAGAAAGGGTCTCAAGTAGGAAAAAATGTTTCAGAAACAGAAAAAGAGGCTAGTTTGGATGGTTGGATCAGATTGAGAGGTGGGAAGTATGATCCAAAGTTAGCTCAATGAGAGAGAAACAGAACAGGTTCTAAAACAACTACTTTTATAATATAATTTATCATTCTATGTGCAAGAGGGAAGTTGTTGGAGGATTTCCAAGATAGAAGTGATGTGATTTGATCTATGTTTTTAAAAGATCATTTTGGCTGCTGTGTGGTAAATGCATCATAGATAAAATGGTAGTAGAAGGATCATTCATGGTTGGATTGATGGTTTGAGGGAGACATGACAGTAACTTGAAAATTAGGAAGGTTCCAACTGAAATAGAGTGTACTGGATATATTTAGAATACCTTTGAAACTGGAATCAAAAGAATTTCCTGACAAGTTGTTTATGGAGGAATATATTTAAAAGTCATTAACATTTCTACAAAGAGCCTTTTATAAGGAGAATGCTAATTTAGTCTATGGCACGGCTAAGTCTTCTCTCATATTTCTACATTTGGTTTATCAATCAGTTGATAGATCTTTTCTTTCTTCTTACTCCAAATCTCCTGCCTCACTTTGGTTATTCATCTTGTTTAACCTAAAATTTTTCTCATTACTCAGATATCTTTTTGTTTTATTTCTTCTTTCTTATTCTCATTTCATTACTATAAGAGTATCTCATATTACATAATTAGAATCTCAATCCCTTTTTCCACTCAGTCCAAGTCACACAGTATTTCCATCATAACAAGTCTTAAAAATTAAGTTATATATACTTAACAAAGCTGAAATTTTCTCTATAAAAAGGTACAGAATACTAACTCTGAGTAGCTGTTCAAATGCATGTTCAAATGCAGCACGAGAAAGTCTGACAATACAATAGTGACTTTTATATTTGTGCTCTTCTTGTCATTAATGGTGACACTAGATATTTTTAATTTATTTTATATTGGAGCATAGTTGATTGAAAATATTGTGTTAGTTTCATTTGTACAACAAAGCAATCCAGTTACACATTTACATGTATCCTTTTTGAAATTCTTTTCCCATTTAGATTATTACAGAATATTGAGCAACATCTCCTGTGCTATTTGTTGTTGCTGTTGTTCAGCTGCTAAATCATATCTGGCTCTTTGTGACCCACACGGACTGCAGTAGCGCACCCTGCTCCTCTGTCCTTCATTACCTCCCAGAGTTTGCTCATATATTATGTTAGTTATTTATTGTAAATATAGTAGTATGTACATGTCAATCCCAAATTCCCAATATATCCTTCCCCCCACAGGTCTGCCCTGGCCTGGTAGTCACTGATTTGTACTCTAAGTCTGTGACTCCATCTTGTAAAGAAGTTTAACTTTTTTTTGTTTTTTAAGATTTCACATATAAGCAATATCATATGATACTTGTTTTTTTCTAACTTCTCAGTATGATATCCACCATGTCCATCCATGTTGCTGCAAATGGCATTATTTCATCATTTTTAATGACTGAGTAATACTCCATTATATATACACCATATCTTTATCCATTCATCTGTCCATGGACATTCATGATTTTCTCATATTTGTCTATTGTAAACAATTTGTCTATTGTGATGAAAACTAGGGTGTATATATCTGTTCAAGCCATGTTTTTCTCCAGATATATTCTGAGGAGTGGGATTCCTAGATCATATGGTAGCTAAATTTTAAGTTTCTTAAGGAACCTCCATACTGTTCTTCATAGTGGCTATACCAATTTACATTCCCACCAACAGTGTAAGAGGGTTCCCTTTTCTCCATAGTCTCTCCAACATTTTATTATTTGATAATTTTTGGAGATGGCCATTTGAATTGACATGAGATGGCATTTTTTTGTAATTCTGATTTGTAATTTTGATTCCCAAGAGTCGGACATGACTGAGTGACTGAACTGAATTGGATATTCCCTCTATGCACATTCTGAAGACTTTTTACCATAAATGGGTGCTGAATTAATCAAAATATTTTCCTGCATCTATTGAGATGATCATATGGTTTTAATTCTTCAATTTTTTGATATAGTGTATCACACTGATTTGAAGATATTAGAAATTTCTTAATGCAGTTCCATTTGACCATGGTATCAGTTCAGTTCAGTCTCTCAGTGGTGTCCAGCTCTTTGCAATCCCAAAGACTGAAGCAATTCCAGGCTTCCCTGTCCATCACCAACTCCTGGAGTTTACCCAAACTCATGTCCATTGAGTCAGTGATGCCATCCAACCATCTCATCCTCTGTCATCAATCCTTTCAATGAATATTCAGGACTGATTTTCTTTAGGATTGACTGGTTTTATCTTCTTGTAGTCCAAGGGACTATCAAGAGTCTTCTCCAACACCACAGTTCAAAAGCATCAATTTTTTGTTGCTCAGCTTTTGATACTGTCTCACTCTCACATCTATACATGACTATTGGAAAAACCATTGATTTGACTAGACAGACTTTTGCTGGCAAAGCAATGTCTCTGCTTTTTAATATGTTGTCTAGGTTGGTCATAGCTTTTCTTCCAAGGAGCAAATGTCTTTGAATTTCATGGCTGCAATCACCATTTGCAGTGATTTTGGAGCCCAAGAAAATAGTCTCTCACTGTTGCCATTGTTTCCCCATGTATTTGCTATGAAGTGATTGGACCAGATGCCATGATCTTACTTTTTTGAATGTTGAGTTTTAAGCCAACTTTTTCACCCTCCTCTTTCACTTTCATCAAGAGGCTCTTTAGTTCTTCCTCACTTTCTGCCATAAGGGTGGTGTCATCTGCATATCTGAAGTTATGCATGGTATATGATCTTTTTAATCTATTGATGGTCTATGACCATTTTAATCTATTGATGGATTCAGATTGCTATTATTTTGTTACTAGTAATTTGTTTGCTAGCGTTTGAGGATTTTTGCATCTATATTCATCAGTGATATTGGTCTGTAAATTTCTTTCTTTGTGGTATCTTGGTCTGATTGTGGTATCAGGGTGATGATGATCTCATAGAATGTGTTTGGGAGTATTCCTTCCTCTACAATTATTTGGAAGAGTTTCAGAAAGTAGGTATTAACTCTTCTCTAAATGTCTGATAGAATTTTCCTCTGAATTTGTCAAGTCCTGGACTTTTATTGGTTAAGAGTTTTTAAAATAGCTTCAATTTCATTACTTGTGACTGGCCTATTATTTTCTATTTCTTCCTGGTTCAGTCTTGTGATATTGTATCTACTAAGAATTTGTAGATTATCCATTTTATTGGCATAGAGTTCTTATGATCCTCTATATTTCTGTGATAGCTGTTGTAATTTATCCTTTTCCATTTCTAGTCTTATTGATTTCAGCACTCTCCCTTGTTCTCTTGATGAGTCTGGTTAAAGATTTATCAACATTTTTTTTTAACCTTTTCAAAGAACCAGCTTTTGGTTTCATAGATCTTTTCTATTGTTTTCATTTCTCTTTATTTATTTCTCCTCAGATCTTTATGATTTCTTTCTACTAACTTCGTGTTTTCTTTGTTCTTTCTCTATTTGCTTTAGGTGTTACATTAGGCTTGTGGTTCATGTTTTTTGTTTGTTTCCTGAGGTAAACTATGTTGCTATAAACTTCCCTCTTAAAACTGCTTTTGCTGTGTCCCATCAGTTTTATATTGCATTTGACTCTAGGTAGTTTTTGTTTTCCTTTTTTATTTAATTTTCATTTGACTCTAGGAGTTTTTGTTTTCCTTTTTTATTTAAACAGTTTTCCATTTGTTTTTAGTAGCATGTTATTTAGCTTCCATGTGTTTGTAATTTTTACTTTTTTAAATAATTTATTTTGTTGATATATTTTTAGATGTGCTGGATTTGTTGCTATGTGTACTTTTCTCTAGTTGCAGTAAGTGGGGGCTACACTCTAGTTGTACTGCACAGGCTTCTCATTGTGGGGGCTTCTTTGTGGAGCACAAGCGCTAGGGGATGTAGTTGTGGTACATGGGTTCAGTAGTTGAGGCTCATGGTCTCTAGAGCACAGACTCAGTAGTTGTGGCTCATGGGCTTAGTTGCTCTGAGGTATGTGGGATCTTCCTGGACCAGGAATCGAACTTGTGTTTCCTGCATTTGTAGGCAGATTCTTTACCACTGAGCCACCATGGAAGTTTTTGCTATTTTTCATTTTTATTTTTCTTGTTTATGCTTTCTAATCCCATACTGTGGTTGGAAAAAATGCTTGATATGATTTCAATTTTCTTAATTATAGTGATGCTCACTTTATAGCCCAGAATGTGATTAATCCTGGAGAATGTCCCAGATGCTCCTGAGAAGAATGTGTATGCTACTTCTTTTGGATGGAAAGCTCTATACATATCTATTAAGTCTATCTGGCATAATGTGTCATTTAAAGCCTGGTTTCTTTATTGATCTTTTGTCTGGATGATCTGTCCATTGATGAAAGTGAGGTGTAAAAGTCCTCCACTATTACTGTGTCACTGTCAATTTCTCCTTTTATGGCTGATATTAACAGTATTGGTTTATTTGCTGGAGTGCTCCTATGTTGGGTGCATATATACATTCAATGATAAAAATTGCTATATCTTCTTCTTGGATTTATCCCTTGATCATTATGTACTGTCCTTTTTGTCTTTTGTAACAGTCTTTATTTTAAAGTCTATTTTGTCTGATATGATTACTGTCATTACAGCTTACTCTTGATTTCCATTTGCAGAGAATACCTTTTTCCATTCTCTCACTTTCAGTCTGTATGTGTCCCTAGATCTGAAGCAGGTCTCTCAAAGAGAATATATAATATATGGATTCTATTTTCCTATCTGCTCAACGAGTCTATATCTTTTGATTGGAGTATTTAATCCATTTACATTTAAGGAAATTACTGACACATATATTCTTATTGCCATTTTCTTAAAGATTTTCAATTTGTTTTTGTACATCTTTTTTCTATCCTTCCTCTTTTGTCCTTTTCTCTTGTGATTTTTTGACTAACTTTAGTGTTGTGTTTGGATTTCTTTTTCTTTCTTTTGCATCTGTTGTAGATTTTTAGTCTGAAGTTACCATGAGGTTTTGATATAATATTTCTTTAATTTGTTGTCATTTTAATTTCAAATATATTTACAATGCCCTGCATTTGTGCTACCCTCTTATCAAAGTGCTGGTTTTGACATCATATTTCTGTGCAGATGATTTCCTGCCTTAACTTTATGTTTGCCTTTATTGGTGAGCTTTTCTGTTCATAATTTTCTTGTTTCTAGTAGTAGACTTTTCTTTTCCACTTAGAGAAGTTTCTTCATCATTCGTTGCAAAGCTGCTCTGGTGGTGAATTCTCTTAGCTTTTGCTTGTCTGTAAAGTTTTTTATTTCTCTGTTGAATCTGAATGAAAGTCTTGCTGGGGAGAGTATTCTCAGCTATAAGTTTTTCCCTTTCACCACTTTAAATATATTGTGCCACTCCTTTCTGATCTGCAGAATTTCTGTTGCAAAATCAGCTAATAACCTTACACAAGTTTCTTTGTATGTTATTTATTGATTTATCCTTGTTGCTTTTAATATCTTTTCTTTATCAGTTTGATTACTCTTGATCTTTGGTGTGTTCCTCCTTGGGTTTATCGTAATTGGGACTCTCTGCACTTCCTGGATTGGGTGACTGTTTCCTCTCTCATTTTAGGGAAGTTTTCAGTTATTATAACATCAGGTTCTTTCTCTCTCTTTTCCATCTGAGACCCCTATAATTTGAATGTTGGTGCATTTAATGCTGTCCCAGAGGTCTCCCAGACTGTCTTCATTTCTTTTCACTCTTTTTTTCTTTATTCTGTTCCATTACAGTGATCTATATCATTCTTTCAGCTCACTTATTCATTCTTCTGCCTTAGTTACTCTACTGATTCCTTCCAGTATATTTTTCTTTTGAGTTATATCATTCATCTCCATTTGTTCTTTAGTTTTTACATATAAAACATTTCTTTATTTAACATTTCTTAATGTCTTCTCAACCTGTGCTTCCATTCTTTTCCAAAATCTTGGATGATCTTCACTATCATTACTCGGAATTTTTTTCCAACAGATCTCCTATTTTCACTTCACTTACTTGTTCTCTGGGGTTGTATCTTGCTTCCTCATCTGGGACATATTCCTCTGCTGTCTCTAACCTTCTGAGATTGCGGTTTCCATTTCATAGGCTGAAGGATTGTGCTTCTTCTTGCGTCTGCTATCTGCCCTCTGGTGAGTGAAACTAAGAGGCTTGTGCTGGTTTCTCAATGGGAAGGTCTGGTTCCTGCCAACTGGTGGGTGTAGCTGGGTCTTGTCACTTTGGTGGGAAGCTTCATATTTATCAAGATTTTAAGCAGCCTTTCTGATGATGGGTGGAGCTGTGTTCCCATCCTGTTGGTTTTCTGGTCTGAGGTATCCCAGAACTGCAACCTACAGACTGGGTGCGGCTAGGTCTTGAAATCAAAATGAAAGCCTCCAGGAGGGCTTGAATCAGTGAGTGCTCTCCAGAACTCCTGCTGAGAATGTTTCTGTCCCTGAAGTGAGCCACAGCCACCCCCGTCCTCAACAGGAGACCCTGTGGGTCTGGCCCAATCGCTTATGAGGTTACTGCATTTTTCTCTGATTCCTGGTGTGCCTGGGACTTTGTGGAGGTCTGTTTCTATTTCCCGCAAACTTGTGAAAATCCTGAGATAAAACCATGCTGATCTTCAAAGCGAAATTCTTCAGTATCTCAGCAGTAAATTATCCACTTGCAATGCAAGAGATGCTGGTTCATTCCCTGGGTCAGGAAGATCTCCAAAATAAGGAAATGGCAACCCACTCAAGTATTCTTGCCTGGAAAATCCCATGGACAGAGGAGCCTGTTAAGCTACAGTCCATAGTGTTGCAAAAGAGTTTGGACACAACTTAGCGACTAAACATACATATGTTACTAGCATGTGAAATAAGCGCAAATGAACAGTAGTTTGAACATTCTTTGGTATTGTCCTTATTTAAGATCGGAAAGAAAACTGACCTTTTCCAGTACTGTGGCCATTGCTGAGTATTCCACATTTGATGACATATTGAGTGCAGCAATTAAGTAGCAGCATCGTTAAGGATTTTAAATAGATTAGCTGGAATTCCATCACTTCCACTAGCAGTAGGTCATATAATGCTTCCTAAGACCTACTTGACTTCACACTCCAGGATGTCTGGCTCTAGGTGAGTGACCACACCATTGTGGTTATCCAAGTCATTAAGATCATTTTGGTATAGTTCTCTTGTGTATTGTTTTTACCTCTTCTTAATCTCTTCTGCTTCTGCTAGGTCCTTGTAGTTTCTGTCCTTTACTGTGCTCATCCTCGCAGGAAATAGTCCCTTGGAAGCTCCAAGTTTTTTGAAGAAATCTAGTCTTTCCCATTCTATCATTTTCCTCTATTTCTTTGTATTGTTCATGTAAGAAGGCTTTCTTATCTCTCCTTGCTATTCTCTGGAACTCTGCATTCAGTTGGGTATATCCTTCCCTTTCCCCCTTGCATTTGCTTCTCCTCTTTCTCAGCTATTTGTAAGGCCTCCTCAAACACTTTTCCTTCTTGCATTTCTTTTCTTTAGGATGATTTTGTTCACTGTCACCTGTACAATGTCACAAACTTTTGTCCATAGTTATTCAGGCACTCTGTCTACCAAGTTTAATCCCTTGAATCTACTTGCCACCTTCACTGTATAATCATAAGGAATTTGATTTAGGTCATACCTGAATGACCTAGTGGTTTTCTCTACTTTCTTCAATTTAAGTCTGAATTTTGAAAAAAGGAGCTCATGATCTGAGCCACAGTCAGCTCCAGGTCTGGTTTTTGCTGACTGTATAGAGCTTTTCTGGGGAAGGCAATGGCACCCCACCCCAGTACTCTTGCCTGGAAAATCCAATGGACGGAGTAGCCTGGTGGGCTGCAGTCCATGGGGTCGCTAACAGTCAGACAGACTGAGCGACTTCACTTTCACTTTTCTCTTTCATGCATTGGAGAAGGAAATGGCAACCCACTCCAGTGTTCTTGCCTGGAGAATCCCAGGGACGGGGGAGCCTGGTGGGATGCCGTCTATGGGGTCACACAGAGTCGGACACGACTGAAGTGACTTAGCAGCAGCAGCAGCAGCATAGAGCTTTTCCACCTTCAGCTGCAAAGAATATAATCAATCTGATTTCAGTATTGATTTGAGTTGATTTTATTGCAACTGTGTCTTTCCTACCAGCTTGTTGTTGCNCCGTCTATGGGGTCACACAGAGTCGGACACGACTGAAGTGACTTAGCAGCAGCAGCAGCAGCATAGAGCTTTTCCACCTTCAGCTGCAAAGAATATAATCAATCTGATTTCAGTATTGATTTGAGTTGATTTTATTGCAACTGTGTCTTTCCTACCAGCTTGTTGTTGCTCCTCCTTTGTCTTTGTATACAGTTTTTCTTTTTCCTGGAAAAAAAATTTTTGTTGTTGTTTGGTTGGTTGGTTTTCGTTGATGGTTGTTCAGCAGTTACTTGTGATTTTGGCATTTTTGAAACAAGAAGTGAGCTCATGTGCTTCTACTTTGTAATACTGCTGATCAATTAGAAGAGATTATTAATATACTATTTCAACATTTTTTTCCAAAAATTGTATTTGATAATGTATGGAATAAAATATATGAAATGAGCTCACTTTTATAAATCTAAAATTATTATTAGTATACACAAACAATTCCCACATACACAAGCAGAAGTACTTTCTTTATCCATAATTTTATTCATCAAAAATTATACTACAAATGTAATATTTTAATATATTTCTAACTATGTATATCTTAAACTTTATTTCAACAAAAGATTACCATGATTTAAATGAAGTCTACCCTAAAACCATTTCTTATATCACCTTCTCTTTTCAACATTTTTAGTATAACATTGCAATAACAGCTTGTTTTTCCATTTTTCCCCTCCAGTAATGAGGAAAGTATGAAGATAAAGCAAACAAAATATATAAAATTATAAGCTCAGAAAGTGTGCACAGTATACAGACTAAGGTTCGTTATTTGTTTTAAGATTGCCTTCCCATGTCAAAAATTTTGTTATTTCCTAAATGTCCTATGGCTTAGATAACATACTTTGAATAACTTTCAAAAATCTATTCTTATTATTTATTCTATATATTTATGCAACTTAAAAGACTTTTTAAAATTAGAGTGTTTTGACCTCATGACTGTCCTATGCAGTCTGAGCCCTACACAGTAGAGTATATATGCTTATATTGCTCTTTATTTTCATACCTAGCTAAGAGGTCTTTTAAAGGAACTTTCTCAAAGAGATGAGAAACAACTTTCAACAGGGACAATAGTATTCTAATTCTTATCTGCACTGGTCTTAAAGCATAACATCAGAGAATGTTTCAATACAGATTTACCCAAATTCAACTCATCAAGATTTTCTTAAGTATTTAAACTGTTATTGGATTGGTGATCAAAAATATAATAAGATGATATCTTTCTTCAATAAACAAAATAAATTCCAGTATTGTAAGGGAAGCACACAAGTGAATAACATGCAAACCATATGAACAAGAGAACATGGACACAAATTATGGGAAACCCAGGAAGATGAAAGTCCATTTGAACAGTGGATACAATTCTCATAGGCAAACATATTCTAGGACGGGAGAAGAGCATGTGTTTTATTACTGAGCTGATAAAGTGTAGAGACATTTGGAAGAATCATTTGCCTTAAGCAAATGGTTAATTTCAGGGAACAGTAGTTTGTGTTTTTTAATGTTTCTTTTTAAACTACACATCACACAACTAAAATGATATATTTTCTGAAGACACACGTTTAGCATGCTGTAACATAATATGGTAGAAATGGAAATATAATGTCAGAAAGTTAGATTTGGACTATATTAAGGAGAAATTTAAATCCAAGAATGCAGATGTATAAGTGAGGCAGGAAGAGCACCAAATTGTAAGCTATAAGCTCTGGGTTCAAGGCATGCCTTTATTACTGTTAAGTGTGCAAACTTCTGGCATACAAGTTTACTTATGAACAAAACAGCAATATTGACATGTACAATGTTTTAATTAGTAACAACATAATGGTGGTGAAAGTACTTTTAAGTTAATGTATGCTATATGTCAGGGATTCCCCGGTGGCTCAGTGGATAAGGAATCCACCTGCAATGCAGGAGTCATAAGAGACAGGGGTTTGATACTTGAGTCAGGAAGATTCCATGGAGAAGGGCATAACAACCCACTCCAATATTCTTGCTTGGAGAATTCCATGGACAGAGGAGCCTGACAGGCTACTGTCTATATGGTCATAAAGAGTTGGGCATAACTAAAGAGCCTCTTGATGAAAGTAAAAGAGGAGAGAGAAAAAGTTGGCTTAAAGCTCAACTTTCAGAAAACTAAGATCATAGCATTCGGTCCCATCACTTCATGGGAAATAGATGGGGAAACAGTGGAAACAGTGGCTGACTTTATTTTTCTGGGCTCCAAAATCACTGCAGATGGTGATTGCCACCATGAAATTAAAAGACGCTTACTCCTTGGAAGGAAAGTTATGACCAACCTAGACAGCATATTACAAAGAAGAGACATTACTTTGTCAACAAAGTCTGTCTAGTCAAGGCTGTGTTTTTTCCAGTATTTATGTGTGGATATGAGCGTTGGACTATAAAGAAAGCTGAGTGCCAAAGAACTGATGCTTTTGAACTGTGGTGTTGGAGAAGAATCTTGAGAGTCCTTTGGACTGCAAGGAGATCCAACCAGTCCATCCTAAAGGAGATCAATCCTGGGTGTCCATTGGAAGGACTGATGGTAAAGCTGAAACTCCAATTATTTGGCCACCTGATGCAAAGAGCTGACTCATTTGAAAATATCCTGATGCTGGGAAAGATTGAGGGCAGGAGGAGAAGGGGATGACAGTGGATGAGATGGTTGGATGGCATCACCGATTCAATGGACATGGGTTTAGGTAGACTCTGGCAGTTGGTGGACAGGGAGGCCTGAAGTGCTGCGATTCATGGGGTCGCAAAGAGTCGGACACGACTGAGTGACTGAACTGAACTGAAGTGAGTGAGCACGCATGTGCATATGCTATATGTCTATGTAAAATAACTGATATAATTTTTTAATTCAGTGAACTTTGGGAGATAACACATTTTTGATACAGGAGTAATGTATCAGGAGCTGTATAATAAGAATCTTTATCTGAAAGACAAGTGTAATATACCTCCAATAGAAGAGGTAAAGAATTCTTAAAGGTATAAAGAAAGAAAGAGTCAATAAGAGTTGAAAATAATCAATTAATGAGATTGAAGAAGCAGAGTCAATAAATTGCTGTATTTAGACAGTAGATATTTTTAAATCTGTATTTACTGGGAAAATCATAGGAAAATCAAAAATAAAAAGAAAAGATGAATAACCAAGCATTTATTGAGCCTTACTTAATTCTGGGTACTTAAATATGCCATTTTATGACAGATAATCTAGTCCTTCACTAAAGCAGAGCAGTTTGGTGTTACTCTTTCCATTTTTATTGAAGAAACAGAACTTTGGGAACAATAATGAGCTTCTCTAAATCAAATAAGAGTGACCGTATATAAAATTAAGATTATTCTAATTCCAAATTTCATGTTCTCTCATTTGTAATGATGTGTATGTGTTGTGGAGAAAAAACTGACTTAATTTTTTTTAAGTTAAAAAAAGTAAATATCGATATCTCAGGTGAGTGAAAATAATAAAGACCCCACTCCAGTGTTCTTGCCCGGAGAATTCCAGGGATGGGGAGCCTGGAAGGCTGCCATCTATGGGGTTGCACAGAGTCAGACATGACTGAAGCGAATTAGCAGCAGCAGCAGGAGAAACATAGAAAGTCATGAATATTGAATCTTTCAGAAGTAATGCTATTCTTAAAGCCAAATATACAGTAGAAGATGAGAGTTTTGAAAATGGAACATTGAAAAAGGTTTATTTTTAGAGAATGGGAGGAGAAAACAAATTACCCAAGAAAAGAATGAAAAATGGATGGGCAGAGAGTAGATTTGGGGAAACTAAGGTATTTCTTGGTCATGTAAATAACCAAGATCATATAATAAAGATATTACAATGATGACAGTAGAGTCAAGGGAAATGAGGACTACAAAAACTAATTTAATTTGGGATGGATAAATCATTAGTAATTAAAGAGATGACGCAAAAAGCCAGATTACAAAACATTAGGAAGTAGTTGTATGATAAGGTAGTGTCACATGGATAGCTGTTCTTTAAAACGTTTTTATGGGAAATAAAGATTTGCACCTTTGCAAATTTCTATTAATGATCTCTTTGCAAATACTAAAGTTAGATATATAAATGAACATATTTAGAAATCATGCTAAGACAGGGGTTGAAGATGGGTCCAAATTCAAAAGTGTGACAGATGCATGATGACAGTCAGCTTTTCCTCATTATGATATTATTTTAATATTCAGTTCAGTTCAGTTCAGTTGCTCAGTCATATCTGACTTTTCTAGTATACATTAGACTTTTCTAGTATACAATATACTTTTCTAGTATATTGGTATAATAGACTCAAACATTTCATTCTCCTAGCATGGCAGTAATTTCTGTGAGGGAGAAGTTTAGAGAAAAGGAAAAGAGGCATTTAAATTAAGACATGTATTATTTGACAGTTAAGAACAGCTGCCCCATCTCACTTTCCATAGCCACATTATAGTTGCCCTTTTATTTTGCAGTGACCCTATAATTGCAATGTCAGCTTTACTCGCTGCAGATCCTTCCCCTTTTCATCTATGTACATGCCATTATCATCTTAGTCTTAACAAAAGTATCTGTGATAATGTGTTTTTCAACTCAGACACCGGCAGAGCAGTCCTATGGACTACTTATTCACAGATAACTCAATTTTGGCATCTAAAAACATCTCAAAATATGTCCAATATTGCCATATTTATTTATCAAGCATATTTTTATGGTGACATAATAGTTTGCCTCAGATATGTCTGATTTTCCTTGGCATCTTCACTCAGTTGTATCATTTCTTCCCCCTGGAGTATTCTATCTTAGCATTTTTGCTTGTGACATCCTATTCACTCTTCAAGGACCCACTAGAAAACCTCTTTTATAAAGCTTTCCCTGCTTCCACAATCTGTTACAATCTGGTAAACTCCTCTAGCATTGTGCATATTTATTAGTGTACTTAAACATATTTTTCCTTGTCTTATAAGACTTTTCTAAGTATAAAATCCTTGAAATCAGAAATTCCAAGGATTATTATTAATATGAATAATATTATTCATGTTTTTGTAAACATGATGAAGAGAGTTCAATATGTAGTGAATTGAACTGCTTACTCCAGGGTTCCCGGAGCTTCATTATTTTTCTGTTAATTTCTTTGATCACATGAATTTATAGCAGGACTTCGAACTCATCATAAAACTAAATGACAAATAAGGCAGCAGTTGCTAAAACAGAAATATTCTTGCATGCACAAAGCCAATATTTTTATAAGAAATGAGGAAATATATAAGAAAACCCTTGATAAAGGCATATTATAAACTTTTTATATTTTAATTATCATTTTATGTTTTAATCTCCAAGGTGAGATCCTCAGAGTCTGTGCTTTGAGATCTTAAAAGTTTTGTTTTTAATTTAAAATTGCTATGGAGCATAACAGATTTTTAAATGGAGAAATGCTGCCAAAGAAAGAATGAACCTGACAGCAGTTTCTGTGCTGAACAATAAATTAAAATTTTAAATCTTTTGAAATTATAAACAAATTCTGGGAAAGCTCAGCTTGAGATTCTTAGGTTTATATACACTTTCCTTCTCCAGGAGAGACCTTGTCTTTTTTGAGAGGAAAAAGTAATGTTTGATCCAAAATTTAGATTTTTATTTGGAATACAAAAACCCTGCTATATACCAAGACTGTAATAGCAGAGAATATGTTTCTTATTTGATAATATTAAAACCAAAAGTGAGTTTTGGTTTTAGAAGTGAGAAATAGATTCAAGAAATTAGTTCTGATAGACAGGGTGCCTGATGAACTATGGATGGAGATTCGTGACATTGTACAGGAGACAGGGATCAATACCATCTCCATGGAAAAGAAATGCAAAAAAGTGAAGAACAACTTAAGAGCCTCTTGATGAAAGTGAAAGAGGAGAGTGAAAAAGTTGGATTAAAGCTCAACATTCAGAAAACTAAGATCATGGCATCTGGTCCCATCACTTCATGGCAAATAGATGGGAAAACAGTGGAAACAGTAGCTGACTTTATTTTGAGGGGTTCCAAAATCACTGGGGGCTTCCTGGTGGCTCAGACGGTAAAGCATCTGCCCACAATGCGGGAGACCCGGTTCGATTCCTGGATCGGGAAGATCCCCTGGAGGAGAAAATGGAAATCCACTCCAGCGCTCTTGCCTGGAAAATCCCATGGAAGGAGGAGCCTGATAGGCTACAGTCCATGGGACCCGCAAAGAGTCGGACACAACTATGCGACTTTACTTACTTACTTTTACTAAAATTACTGCAGATGGTGACTGCAGCCATGAAATTAAAAGACAATTACTCCTTGGAAGGAAAGTTATGACCAACCTAGATAGCATATTCAAAAGCAGAGACATTACTTTGCCAACAAATGTCCATCTAGTCAAGGCTATCATTTTTCCAGTAGTCATGTATGGATGTGAGAGTTGGACTGTGAAGAAAGCTGAGCATNAAGAGCCTCTTGATGAAAGTGAAAGAGGAGAGTGAAAAAGTTGGATTAAAGCTCAACATTCAGAAAACTAAGATCATGGCATCTGGTCCCATCACTTCATGGCAAATAGATGGGAAAACAGTGGAAACAGTAGCTGACTTTATTTTGAGGGGTTCCAAAATCACTGGGGGCTTCCTGGTGGCTCAGACGGTAAAGCATCTGCCCACAATGCGGGAGACCCGGTTCGATTCCTGGATCGGGAAGATCCCCTGGAGGAGAAAATGGAAATCCACTCCAGCGCTCTTGCCTGGAAAATCCCATGGAAGGAGGAGCCTGATAGGCTACAGTCCATGGGACCCGCAAAGAGTCGGACACAACTATGCGACTTTACTTACTTACTTTTACTAAAATTACTGCAGATGGTGACTGCAGCCATGAAATTAAAAGACAATTACTCCTTGGAAGGAAAGTTATGACCAACCTAGATAGCATATTCAAAAGCAGAGACATTACTTTGCCAACAAATGTCCATCTAGTCAAGGCTATCATTTTTCCAGTAGTCATGTATGGATGTGAGAGTTGGACTGTGAAGAAAGCTGAGCATCAAAGAATTGATGCTTTTGAGTTGTGGTGTTGGAGAAGACTCTTGAGAGTCCCTTGGACTTGCAAGGAGATCCAAAAGAAGAGAGACTTGCAAAGAGATCCAAAGAAGATCAGTCCTGGGTGTTCTTAGGAAGGAATGATGTTAAAGCTGAAACTCCAGTACTTTGGCTACCTCATGCGAAGAGTTGACTCATTGGAAAAGACTCTGATGCTGGGAGGAATTGGGGGCAGGAGGAAAAGGGGACGACAGAAGATGAGATAGCTGGATGGCATCACCGACTTAATGGACTTGACTTTGAGTGAACTCCACGAGTTGGTGATGGACAGGGAGGCCTGACATGCTGCAGTTCATGGGGTCACAAAGAGTCGGACACGATTGAACGACGGAACTGAACTGAACTGACTTTCCTGTCTTCCTCTCACTCCTGCCATGCACCTGGCAGCTTTATTTATTTTTTGTGTGTGTGTGCATTACAAAGAAAAAAATATTCCACTTGAAAATAACGTAGGAATTGTTCTCCCTAGATCCCATGCCAATACATTCAGGGGCTGCCATTAGTTTAGCAATGGTGGTTGGCAAATCTTTAGAAACTGTCTTGGTAGAGTTTTTAATGTATGAGTAATAGAGAAAAACATTCTTAACAGATATGAAGCCAATAAACAAAAGTTATTTTATATTTACATGGGACAGAGGCTGGTCCTTCAGTTAAATAAACCAGTCTTGCTTCTATATGTGGAGGTTGTGATTCATTGTGTATCTGCCTCATAAAGGTTAATTTTCCTTTGAGATGACAGGGGCCCAGTAAGAGAGAGTTAATTTAAGGTCTAACCAAAGTGTATCACTTTATAATGGGCTGATACAGTTTATCTTTTGACAGTGATTTTTATTCTTCTATGGACTTTCCCTTTTCTTATTCTTTGGGGTGCTTCTCATACCTTTTATACATGAATGACCATTGTTTCATACTTTTTAAACACAGAAAAGCTATTATTTTCCCTTCTGAAAAAGATTAATCTAAAAATATTGTATCTACTATTTCTGAATAGGTCCTGATTATAGCTGACATTGAAATCGAAAGACAATCTAATCCACTCCTCTTGTAAAGAGCCCCCAACTCATATCTCTGCTTGATATTTTCTTTTTTCCAGGTCCATGCTTTTATTAGTTATGCCTAGAAGAATCACTAGCAATTTCCTGAATGTACTGATGTTTATCATGCCTTTGCACAGTTCTTTTCATGCTTATACCTGGGAAACTTAGGAATTCTAAATAGAAATCATATATCAAGGTATATTCATTATTCTCAATCTCAACAAGACTCTCAAAATTACTTAGCAAGGCAATGTTTCTATATCAAACTTGATTCCCCACTATTGGTGACTACTATTTGGTAATGATGCATCATTACCAAAGTAAAATTATTAAACATGACCTCTCTCATTTTCTTATCACAAAACCTCGACCCATCCTTGGAATTGTGCTTATTTTCTTCAAAAGAGTAATGTTCTTTCACTTATTTTTTTTCCCTATCATCTGTATTTTCCTCTTACGGGATTATTTATATTAACCAATAAATATGCTCTGGTTTCTGTGTCTCTAAAAAGGAAATCTCTTTTGACTTCCTAATGACTACAGAACTTACCCATTATTCTTCTGCTTTATGGAATTTGATGTTCCAAAGCTATTACCTATCTGAACTGTCTATTCACTCTTTCAGTTCAGTTCAGTCGCTCAGTCGTGTCCGACTCTTTGCGACCCCATGAATTGCAGCACGCCAGGCCTCCCTATCCATCACCATCTCCCGGAGTTCACTCAGACTCACGTCCATCGAGTCCGTGATGCCATCCAGCCATCTCATCCTCTGTCGTCCCCTTCTCCTCCTGCCCCCAATCCCTCCCAGCATCAGAGTCTTTTCCAATGAGTCAACTCTTCGCATGAGGTGGCCAAAGTACTGGAGTTTCAGCTTTAGCATCATTCCTTCCAAAGAAATCCCAGGGTTGATCTCCTTCAGAATGGACTGGTTGGATCTCCTTGCAGTCCAAGGGACTCTCAAGAGTCTTCTCCAACACCACAGTTCAAAAGCATCAATTCTTCGGCGCTCAGCTTTCTTCACAGTCCAACTTTCACATCCATACATGACCACAGGAAAAACCATAGCCTTGACTAGGCGGACCTTAGTCGGCAAAGTAATGTCTCTGCTTTTGAATATACTATCCAGGTTGGTCATAACTTTTCTTCCAAGGAGTAAGCGTCTTTTAATTTCATGGCTGCAGTCACCATCTGCAGTGATTTTGGAGCCCCAAAAAATAAAGTCTGACACTGTTTCCCCATCTATTTCCCATGAAGTGATGGGACCGGATGCCATGATCTTCGTTTTCTGAATGTTGAGCTTTAAGCCAACTTTTTCGCTCTCCTCCTTCACTTTAGATTATCTCAATTTGTCTCAACCTCTGTCACTCCAATGAAATCACTCTTCCCAACAACCTTCATGTTGTTGAACTTAACAATCTTCTTTCCTCATCATTTTCAAATTTTCAATTGTATTCAACATTATGGACCCCCTTTTAAGGACTTCTTTCTCTTGCTTCATTTACACTTATTTCTCTTGCCACTCATGAGAATGATAAAATAGCTTATTAAATTTCATCACACCATGAAATAGCATAGATTTTTGACCTAGGTCACAGATTCTAGTTCACTGCAATCATTATATTACAAGTCTCTACCATCTTAAATCCAGACTACTTCAGTGGCCTTCTAACTAAAACTTCTGTTTCCTTTAATCTATTTATCTAAAGTATAAAGTATAATGTACTGAAAAGACAAATTGAATCTGTTCCTTTTCTTACAACTCTTTATAGCCTTCCTTAATAGATAGGTAAGCTAAATGAGGAGTCTGACATGCTACAATCCATAAGTTTGCAACAATCAGACACAACCTAGTGACAGAATAACAAGAAAAAAGCTGAATGAGTGAAGAAGCCTAGGTGTGACCATTGTGAATCAGAGAGCTTGTTCTGCCTAAAGGGAACACATGTTAGTAGGTTCCAGCAGATGTTGCAAGGAAGGTACATTGGTTTTAGGGGCAAAATCTAAAAACTGAATTACAAAAATGTTTGAATGACTGTATGAGTGAGTGTGTGTGTGTGTGTAAAATCTCCTGATTTTCAGATGTTGACTCTCATATTTTTAAAAACACTGTGTGTTTAAAACAAAACATATCTCCAGACCAGATTAGGTAGAATGGCTGCCAATTTGCTTCCTCTGCAGAAGAGATTGGTTTCTCCACATCTCCTTAACTTCATTCTACCACTTTTCTATTGCATTCTGTGTTTTTCTCCAATTTACATTTTATAATTTAGACTCTCTGATCTTCATTTTCCTGAAATAGCTCATCAAGCTCTCTATGAGTGTGAGGTTCTTCCTTTCCTGTAGAACAGAGGCATAAAATTCTTCTGGTATCAATGAAAGTGGCACCTTCTTACACTGGGTGGGTTCCTATCCTGACAATTTTATCCTCAATTTTTGACTTCATAGTACCTTTTTTTTTTTTTTTTGAGATTCATTTAATTATAGTCTTTTTTTAACCATTAAATTTGAAGTACTATGTGGGACATGTACTATGTCTGCTGTTATGTGTGTTATTTGTTCCTGTTTCAAAGCCAGGCACATAACAGGCAAGCAAAACAAGTATAATAATGAATGTATAAATGGTCTCTGGACTTCATGTCTTTGCATAACAGATTCTAACCACACTTTATCACATAGCTCAACATTTGCCTCTGTGAACTTCATCTAGTTTCTGAAAATGCCATAACTGTTCAGTCTCCATAATATTTTTAAATATTCTTAAATTATAAGAGTATATCTTAGCCTGATTCTAAGCTTCTGGATTCTTAACATCTATCAGGGGGCCTAAAAAATTATTGCAAGATAATCTGATGATTTGAAATTTACTGAAAGGTAATTTAACCCACTATATTACTATTACTAATAGTAACAAGCCTATTTCTAACCCCATATTATTGTAAAAAGTGAGACCAAATAGATACTAACATCAATGATAATTATTTCCATTTAACTTTCCATACTGTAATAGCAGCTAGAATTAAATGCTTATTAGTCTTAAGTTTGCCACCATGTTTACATATCTCATGCAATATTCCCCTCAATCCTAGGAAACAGGTATTATCATTTTTAGATCTGAGGAAAACATCCTCAGAGAAGACAGTATATTGATGGTTGATTGTAAGAATGGGATCTGAATGAAGTCTGTTTGGTTTCAAAGCATAATGTAACACAGTGATTAAAAGGTCAGGATATAGAATCAGGAAGTAATGAGTTCAAATTCCAGCTCCATAAAATTATTAGCTGGATAAGCAGACTTTCAGTTTTATTATTTGTAAGTGAAAACAAAAATGTTAGTTGCTCAGTTGTGTCTGATTCTTTTTGACGCCATGGACTGTAGGCTTTGCTTTCCATGTAATTCTCTAGGCAAGAATACTAGAGTGGGTGCTGCTGCTGCTGCTGCTAAGTCGCGTCAGTCGTATCCGACTCTGTGCGACCCCAGAGACAGCTCAACAGGCTCCTCTGTCCCTGGGATTCTCCAGGCAAGAACACTGGAGTGGGTTGCCATTTCCTTCTCCAGTGCATGAAAGTGAAAAGTGAAAGTGAAGTAGCTCATTTGTGTCCGACTCTTAGCGACCCCATGGACTGTAGCCTACTAGGCTCCTCCATCCATGAGATTCTCCAGGCAAGAGTACTGGAGTGGGTTGCCATTGCCTTCTCCGAAAGCTATTTCCTTTTCCAAGGGATCTTTCCAACCCAGGGATCGAACCTGGGTCTCCTGCATTGCAGGCAGATATTTTACCATCTGAGCCAAAGTGGAATAAAATAACAAACAGGTTTTTTATTATAGGTTTTATTATTATAGGGTTTTTATTAAATAAAGAATACATGTACAAATACCAGGTATACTGATGACACTTTGCAGTCTACAAAATATCACTTTTAACTACTGAGATTGAGATTTAGTTGATTTTTAAGAAACTTACTTAGTTTATTAAGCTCTAATTCTGACTGGATTCCAGGTCTTTTGATTTCTTTTTAATGTGATTTTTCAAACAATATTATCCATATTAACTATCAGCCTGGTTAAAGTTCTGCAATTTTTTTTTAGAAAATTACAATTTTATTCATATTGAAATAACACTGTTTTCCCCTCCAAGAATATCAAAATATAACTTTAAGTCAAATGATCCATGCAGACAAAATATTCATAGGTTTTTATTATAAGAACAACCTTTTTAGTCATGGGGAATTTCTTCAGCATATCATTTGTCCTTTACACAAACAGAATAAAGAAGTAAAGAATGTAAATGTGTGGTATGTGAAACTATAACCATTATCATTTTTAAATTTAATATATCATGAATATTTTGTGAAAACAGTATTTGTGAACTAAATTATCACTTAGTGTTTTATAGGATTTTTGTATCTTTTATTTGTAAAATGTTACATTCAGAGGACTACTGAAAATTCAATATTTTTAAACAATATTGTGTCATAGTGTAAATTAATAGTTACCATATTATTGAGTGCACTGTTCCTTTGACACATTTAACCATGAGTGCTCTGTGTGCTAAATCGCTTCAGTTGTGTCTGACTCTCTGCAGCCTCATGAACTGTAGTCTACCAGTCTCTTCTGTCCATGGGATTCTCCAGTGAAGAAGACTGGAGTGGGTTACTGTGCACCCCCTCCAGGAGATCTTTCCAAACCAGGGATGGAACCCACGTCTTTTTTATTTCCTGCATTGGCAGGCAGATTCTTTACCTCTAGCACCACCTGGGAAGCCTAGTCTACTATGTATATTTTCTAAGCTGTAAGTAAATTTAATTTCAATTTTTAAAATAAATACTAAATTTAAGATGGAGATAAAACTTATTCAAATTAAATTTTCTTTTAAATAAAATGTTTATTGAACATTTGCAGGAAGGTTTCACATGCAGTATCTCATTTGAAACATCATTCTATGTGATAAATTTGATTTACATGTTACAGAAGAGGAAACTCTGGCAGACAGGACTGAAAAACTTACTCAAGATCAGACAATTAATAGACATCAGAATATGAATTCAAACTCATGTATTTCAAATTGAATCTCATGATTTTACACTTACTGTGCTGTGCTGTGCTAAGCTGCTCAGTCATGTCCAGCTTCTTGTGACCCCATGGACTGTAGCCTGCCAGGCTCCTCTGTCCATGATGATTCTCCAGGCAAGTATACTGGAGTGGGTTGCCATGCCCTCCTCCAGGGAATCTTCCCAACCCAGGGATCCAACCCACTTCTCCCACATAGCACATGACATTCATTTAAACTTCAAAAAGTTCCCTAATAAATTCGATGTTATTTAGTCACTTCAGTGAAATATTATTAATCATATCAGTGAAATCTAGCTGCCACACTTTTAAGTCACCACATCTTCATCTCCATATTGTTAGTTATATTTGAAACTTAAATTAAAATAAACTTTAACAAAGTTAATAATGAAATAATTTAAAATCGTACCTAAAATCTGATCCAACTCTCTTCCCATTTTCTGGTTCTCCTGGATCTGGGCATAAATTGGAAGCTGTCTTAATACCTCCCTCATTTACTGAAACACAGGAAAACAAGAAAAGAATCAAAACATGTATGATTAGAAAATCAAGAGTGATATTTATTTCAAATTGTACATAAAATATATTCTTATATTTTATTATTCCAATCACTATAATTTATACATAGAAAGTGAAATATAATTTTATAAACCAATAATGAGAGCAAAAACACTTTTTAATTTGTGGATATAAAACATAATTTTCATGTTTCTATTCAATAACATACTACTTTGAATATTAACACATTAACATTTAACACTTTATTTTTAATTACTATCAAATTGTGAAATATCTGGTAATGTACTCCTTAGGTATCATTTCCAGAGTTTCCATTAATTATTGGCAGCAGAGAAGTCACTACCAGTTGTATCGGTGTCATCAGATACGTGTTATTTTTAAAGCTGCAACATAAAAATAAAACTTTATGGAAAAGTTTAAGGATAATGGCACTTTTTAACTGGTATATAACAAGGAATTTATTCTGCCAATGTGAAAATAAAACTGTGGTGCAAATTATTAACCATGTCATTTAATTATGCTATAATGCCGAAAATCTAATAAATTAAGGGCTTTACCCTTTAACAAGTCCCATGACTATGTTTTAGTTAGTCATTGTACACTTTCAAGAGTATCTTCAGAACAGCCTATTAATAAATTATGTATTCATATTTTCAGTGAATGAGATCACAGTAAATAAATAATTCCCTAAGAAATCTTTTCTTTAGTGGGAAGATTATTAAACCAGATGAAGTCTGAAATATCTCAGTGACAGTGTTTCATGAATTCAATCTTATAGCAAATTGGAGAATAACTTTTATTTGCTCTTCATCAACTTATCTGCTTTTTAAAGAAAGGAATAGGACCTGAGTAGAGACTCCAGAAATGAAAAAATCTAAACTTTGCTATGGTTCTTGTCCTACACAGTGAATTAGAATCACCTATAGAGTAGTTTTTTTTTTTTTTTCTTTTTTGAAAGAACAGATGCTTACTTTTCTGTCTAGATATTCTAATGCAATGACTCTGGGAAGACACTGTGAACCAGTTTGTTTTGTTGTTGTTTTCTTGTTTGTTTTTAAAATAATCTTCCAGGGGATTCTAATGAAGAGTCAATGTTTAAAAACACTGGATCCCTGCATCATTTAGTATGGATTGTCAACTTATTTAAATTGATTTATCAGATAGCAAGATAAGTATCTTGCTTATCAAGATAAGTATGACCAACAGTCATAACTCTGATAAAGCTGTCATATTTTCACCTAGGTATGAAAAATTTTGTGTTTGCACTTTTAGTCTATAAAAATTAGTTTCTCAAATACCGTCACATATATTTTTATTGCTCCCAACTTAATGATAAATTCACTAATTCATATAATTCATGTGATTTTTTTTTTTCATTTTCTGGGTCTGCTGACTTGCTAATTTATTTTTACTTCTCTGGTTTTTGTTATTATGTTTTGTTTTGGCCATTCTTTTACTTTAGCATATATCATATACAGAGGGCAAATTTATAGGCACTGACCCACAATTCTCAATAATCTTGTGTTGTTGGAAGAGGGTGTTTGCTATGACCAGTGCATTTTCTTGGCAAAACTCTATTAGTCTTTGCCCTGCTTCATTCCGCATTCCAACGCCAAATTTGCCTGTTACTCCTGGTGTTTCTTGACTTCCTACTTTTGCATTCCAGTCCCCTATAATGAAAAGGACATCTTTTTTTGGTGTTAGTTTTAAAAGGTCTTGTAGGTCTTCATAGAACCGTTCAACTTCAGCTTCTTCAGCATTACTGGTTGGGGCATAGACTTGGATTACTGTGATATTGAATGGTTTGCCTTGGAAATGAACAGAGATCATTCTGTCGTTTTTGAGATTGCATCCAAGTACTGCATTTCGGACTCTTTTGTTGACCATGATGACTACTCCATTTCTTCTGAGGGATTCCTGCCTGCAGTAGTAGATATAATGGTCATCTGAGTTAAATTCACCCATTCCAGTCCATTTTAGTTCGTGGCTGCGCTTTGCTGGAGCAGCTGTGAAGAGATACCCTACGCCCAAGGTAAGAGAAACCCAAGTAAGATGGTAGGTGTTGCAAGAGGGCATCAGAGGGCAGACACACTGAAACCATACTCACAGAAAACTAGTCAATCTAATCACACTAGGACCACAGCCTTGTCTAACTCAATGAAACTAAACCATGCCCACGGGGGAACCCAAGATGGGCGGGTCATAGTGGAGAGGTCTGACAGAACGTGATCCAGTAGAGAAGGGAATGGCAAACCACTTCAGTATTCTTGCCTTGAGAACCCCATGAACAGTATGAAAAGGCAAAATGATAGGATACTGAAAGAGGAACTCCCCAGGTCAGTAGGTGCCCAACACACTACTGGAGATCAGTGGAGAAGTAACTCCAGAAAGAATGAAGGGATGGAGCAAAGCAAAAACAATATCCAGCTGTGGACGTGACTGGTGATAGAAGCAAGGTCCGATGCCGTAAAGAGCAATATTGCATAGGAACCTGGAATGTCAGGTCCATGAATCAAGGCAAACAAGAGGGAGGAGCTAGTGGGAGACCAGAAAAGCAGTCGTTTTACCAGTGCTGCACTCCCCCATCGTGGGTCCATGGATGTCCCCATACTTGGGTTAACATATGTGACCTTGAGCCTGCCCTTGGCTATCTGACATCATTTCACGGTATTCTTGCCCACGGCTCACTGGACTCCAGCCACAGCAGCCTCTTCCTGCAAGGGCCTGCCCCAGGGCCGTCATGTGCGCTGTGCCCTGCGTCAAGAAATTTCTCCCTGTTCACTCGTTTCACGTCCTTCAAGTCCCAGATGTTTCCTCTCCAGAGGGGCTCAGCCTGACTGCCCAGCCTCAATTAGGTCTTTTCAGTTATTTTCTCAGAAATGTTACCCTTTTCCTTTGTATTTTTACACAGTGCCCTTTTGCACATTCATTTGGGTGAGTGCTGATCAATCTCCTCGCCAGCGGGGGCTCTACCCCCTGAGCACAGGAAGCATGTCTGTTTTACTCGCAGCATCCAGCGCAGCGCCTGGCATAGAGCAGGTGCACAAAAAAGAGGTTGGGAATGAATAGGAGTGCCAGCGTCGGGAAACAGAGCAAGAAAACGCCCGTGCAGATTCGTTTCTACACTGCCCCGGGGTAGGCTTTCTCACCCTCAGCACTACTGACATTTGGGGCCACACTGTCCTGCGTGGAGGGCCATCCTGCGCACTGCAGGCCATTTAGCAACATCCTTGGCTTCTACCCACTGGACACCAGTAGCCTGTCTGACCTCCCTCCTTCCCCCACAGTTGTAGAAATCGACATTATGGCCAGTCATTGCCAGATGTCCCCCGCAGGAATAAAACTGTCCCTCATTGAACACAGATGCTTTAAAGACACTGAAGCTGCAGAATGGGAGGGGGTGTCTTTACCTTGAACTCCACATACTTTGGTAGCATATACAGTTTCCACAGAAGGCAAGTGCTCCTTCCATTAAAAAAAAAAAATTAGGGAAAAAGTTTGGGGATGATGATGATGTCAACCTCTGTAGAGATGAAGATGGTCATTGAGGAAGCATTTAGAAGTAGCTTTGATAGCTCAATTGGTAAAGAATTTGTCTGCAGTGCAGGAGACCCTAGTTCAATTCCTGGGTCAGGAAGATCCCCTGGAGAAGGGATAGGCTATTCACTCCAGTGTTCTTGGGCTTCCCTTATGGCTCAGCTGGTGAAGAATCCACCTGCAATGAGAGAGACCTGGTTTCTATCCCTGGGTTGGGAAAATTTCCCTGGAGAAGCGGAAGGCTACCCACTCCAGTATTTTAGCCTGGAGGATTCCATGGAATATAGTCCATGGGGTTGTAAAGAGTTGGACATGAATGAGCAACTTTCACTTTTAGACCAAATAACCAACAGGGACCTACTGTATAGCACAGGGAACTATACTCAATATTTTGTAATAACCTATAAGGAGAAAGAATCTGAAAAGGAACACATATATATGTATGTATAACTGAATCACTGCCATACAGCTCAGCTCAGGTGCTCAGTTGTGTCCGACTGCAGCACGCCAGGCTTCCCTGTCCATCACCAACTCCTGGAGCTTGCTCAAACTCATGTCCATTGAGTCGTGATGCCGTCCAACCATCTCATCCTCTGTCGTCCCCTACCCTGCCCCCTTCAATCTTTCCCAGCATCAGGGTCTTTTCCAATGAGTCAGCTCTCTGCATCGGGTGGCCAAAGTACTGGAGTTTCAGCTTCAGCGTCAGTCCTTCCTGTGAATATTCAGGACTGATTTCCTTTAGGATTGACTGGTTGGATCTCCTTGCAGTCCAAGGGACTCTCATGAGTCTCCTCCCATGCCACAGTTCAAAAGCATCAGTTCTTCAGTGCTCAGTCTTTATGGTCCAACTCTCACATCCACACATGACCACTGGAAAAACCATAGCCTTGACTAGATGGACCTTTGTTGGCAAAGTAATGTCTCCGCTTTTTAATATGCTGTCTAGGTTGGTCATAACTTTTCTTCCAAGGAGCAAACGTCTTTTAATTTCATGGCTGTAGTCACCATCTGCGGTAATTTTGGAGCCCAAGAAAATAAAGTCTCTCACTGTTTCCATTGTTTTCCCATCTATCTGCCATGAAATGATGGGATGGGATTCCATGATCTTAGTCTTTTACTGTTGAGTTTTAAGCCAGGTTTTACATTCTCCTCTTTCACTTTCTGGATAAGGCAATGGCACCCCACTCCAAGGTAATTTTGGAGCCCAAGAAAATAAAGTCTCTCACTGTTTCCATTGTTTTCCCATCTATCTGCCATGAAATGATGGGATGGGATTCCATGATCTTAGTCTTTTACTGTTGAGTTTTAAGCCAGGTTTTACATTCTCCTCTTTCACTTTCTGGATAAGGCAATGGCACCCCACTCCAGTACTCTTGCCTGGAAAATCCCATGGACGGAGGAGCCTGGTGGGCTGCAGTCCATGGGGTTGCTAGGAGTCAGACACGACTGAGCTACTTCACTTTTACTTTTCACTTTTCACTTTCATGCATTGGAGAAGGAAATGGCAACCCACTCCAGTGTTCTTGCCTGGAGAATCCCAGGGATGGCAGAGCCTGGTGGGCTGCCATCTATGGGGTTGCACAGAGTCGGACACAACTCAAGTGACTTAGCAGCAGCAGCAGCAGCAGCTTTCACTTTCATCAAGAGGCTCTTTAGTTCTTCTTCACTTTCTGCCATAAGGGTGATGTCATCTGCATATCTGAGGTTATTGATATTTCTCCCAGCAATCTTGATTCCAGCTTGTGCTTTATCCAGTCCAGCATTTCTCATGATGTACTCTGCATATAAGTTAAATAACAGGGTGACAATATGAAGCCTTGATGTACTCCTTTCCCAATTTGGAACCAATGCTGTACACGTGAAACTAACACGATATTGTAAATCAACTTCATTTCAACTTGAACAATGGATGGAATTACTACTGTTCTGCATCCTATCAATATATATATATATTTTTAAAGAAGTGGCTTAGAGATGCTGTTGGTGATGGGGGTGGGGTGGCAGAGTGGATGAAGCCAGGTGACTGGGGATTTAAAGGGCCTAGGGAAAGACAGGTGGGGAACGTCCAGCATTTGACAATGAAGAGTGAGGAAAATAGAAATAGATAAGAGGCTGTGGCCACACACACATCTCAGAGGTTATTTGTTGATGTTCAGTCAGCAAGTCCTGTCCAGCTCTTCGTGACCCCATGGGCTGCAGCGTACCAGGCTCCTCTGTCTTCATCTCTCTCCCAGAGTTTGCTCTCACTCATGTCCATTGAGCCAGTGATTCCATCCAACTATTCCGTCCTCTGTTGCCCCCGAGGCTAATATTTTTCCTGATTTTTTCTTTTTCTTGAATGAATTTATTATTGGAATATAATTGCTTTACAATGTTGTATTAGTTGCTATATATATATACATATATATATATATATACATATATACCCCCTCCTTCTTGAGCCTCCCTTCCACCTCACCCTGAACTTTTCCTAATTTAAAAATCCCAAAGAAAGACTTTTTGGAATTTGCTTAATCTGAGAAAAGTTTGGAAATATATGAAGTTTGGCAGCAATTCCAGAATAATTTCATTTTACAGAACCTAGAGAAGGCAATGGTACCCTACTCCAGTACTCTTGCCTGGAAAATCCCATGGATGGAGGAGCCTGGTGGGCTGCAGTCCATGGGGTTGCTAGGAGTCGGACACGACTGAGCGACTTCACTTTCACTTTTCACTTTCCTGCTTTGGAGAAGGAGATGGCAACTCACTCCAGTGTTCTTGCCTGGAGAATCCCAGGGATGGGGGAGCCTGGTGGGCTGCTGTCTATGGGGTCACATGGAGTCGGGCAGGACTGAAGCAACTTAGCAGCAGCAGATAGCTGAGCAGAGTCTCAGTGGTTGTAGCACACGGGCTTAGTTGCTCTGCAGCGGGTGGGATCTTCCTGGACCAGGGATCGAACCCACGTCTCCTGCACTGGCAGGTGGATTCTTTACCACTGAACCACCAGAGAAACCCCTTAACTGCCTCTTCAAAGGTGCTTTCTGCAAACACAGTCTCATTCTGACATAGTGGGCTTAGAACGTCAATGTATGAATTTTGAGGGGAGAACACCGTTTGGCTCGTGACACTGGTGACCATCGCGGGTGGGCTGCAGAGCCAGCTGCTGCCCTAAACCAGTGCTGCCCACCTCCGCTGCAAGAGGGGCCCAGGTGGCCACTGCTGACCTCTGCCCTCAGCTCTCTCCCTTTCATCCTCTCCATGGTGACCCATGCCTTACGCTCCTAGAGCCTGGACGTGAGCTGACTGCTCGTTTATCCTGGGTGGACTCAGCCTACCTGAATCATCTCAGGGCCACTCCTGCTTCTTTGCTTGCTCACTGCTCACTTGAACGTAAAGACATTGAATAACTGAGAGCTCACAGCCACGGTGTATATAATAATGTTTGGGGTGTGGGAGGCAGACAGGGAACCTCCCTGCAATGTCACAATCTCCGTGGTCCCCTGGGTGAACCAAGGCCTGGCTGGGATGGAAAATGCAGGCCAGAGGGAGCCTTTCCCTGGGAGGACTGTGCTCCTAGAGAGACATCCTGTTGGTTCTGAGTCATTTCTGAGACAGTGTGTCAGCTCATGTTTTTTGGGGAATTTGCTAATGACACGGTATCTCTCTTAAATAGGTCTATAGAAAGGTAAAAATAGGTTGAACATCTTCTAAATAGCTCTGGCTCCCACAGAAGTGGTCAAAGAGCAGTCAGTTCATTTTAAGGCAAAATAAAACTACTCTTTGTCACCCCAACCACCCTGGCAATTCATCCCAGGACAAACAAGACATCCCCCCACTAAAGAAAAGGCAAACGCTGTTCTTGCCTGGATGGCTTCAGAAATATGCTTGGATCGGAGAGCTCCAACTTTTCTGGGACTGATTCTTACAGAGCCTAACCCTTGTGGTTTTTTGGTAGGAGGTAATTTCTGAGCTGGTTATGATTTGAAGGCGCTGGCCCACAGCTCAACTCTGCTTAAATTGGAACAAGATGTCACCAGTGGTCTCGCTTCCACAGTAGACACTTGAAAATAGACTCTGGTCGGACAGACGGGGTCAGGCCATTCCATGGAACTCTTGTTAGTTTCCATGACTAGAAATGACACCCGCCTCCTGTCACTGCGCTTCAAGTGCCCTGTACCGTGGAGGAAGTGTGAGTTGTTGTGGGTGTTTTTCTTTTCTTTTTTTTTTAAGCCATGAAGGCAAAGGCAAAGAATTTTTCATAAAAACAAGTGACAAATTTCACTCAACTTTCTGACACATAAAAGGAAAAAATTAGTTTCTGCTTTGAAGCTAACCAGAAACAAATGGGACGGGTTCTCCGAAGGAAAAGCTGGAGTTTAGTTATGATACATCTCCTCCCAGAAATCTAGGAAATTATACATACTGTACCCTCTGTTTATAAGAATATGAATAACATGATTGTGTGCACAGGGTCAAGTGCAGTTCAGACGAGAATTTATTGCTTCGAAGTAGCAACAGCATAAAAGGCAGGCAGAGCTGCTGTTAACCCCTTCTTCACATGATCCAAACATCTTTCTCTTTCGGGACACAGATGGAAAGCTCCTTGAAGCCAGGAAATATGTCTTCAGTGTCTTTGAATGACCCTTCCTCACATCCAGCACGGGACACAGGAGTCCCATGCTGTAGATACTCCAGGGAATGAGTGACTCCCATCTGGTCAAGGAGAGAAGTTGTGTTTGCTTTTGGAGAAACAGGAGTGGTTTTACTAGAGCTACGTTGTTCTAAGGCCCCTGCAGGCTGAGCGATTGAGGACCATAAGAATCATGAACTTATATATGTGTGTGTGTGTGCATACACACATGTGTGCATGCTAAGGTGCTTCAGTCGTGTCTGACTCTTTGCGACCCTCTGGACTGTAGCCCACCAGGCTCCTTTGTCCATGGGGATTCTCCAGGCAACAATACTGAAGTGGGTTGCCATTTCCTCCTTGAGGGGATCTTCCCGACCCAGGGATGGAACTCACGTCTCTTACGTCTCTGGATGGCAGGCACGTTCTTTACCACTAGCGCCACCTGGGAAACATATATATACACATATGTAAGTGTGTGCGGCGGGCTTCCCTGATAGCTCAGTTGGTGAAGAATCCGCCTGCCACGCAGAAGAAATTTTCCATTACTATCCAGCCCGGGAAACCGGTTATGGTTTCCTGTGCGATACAGTAGGATGTTGTTGTCTGTCCATCAGATTTTCAAAACTGATTATAGTTGCTTTACAGCGTTGTGTTAATTTCTACTGTGCAGCAAAGTGAATCAGCCACACATCCACATATGTCCCCTCTTTTTTGGATTTCCTTTCCATTTGGGTCGTGACAGAGCACTGAGGAGAGCTCCCTGAGTGATACAGTTTGGTCTGTTATCTATTTTATACTGTATTTTATATACAACAGTGTATATATGTCAACCTCAATCTCCCAACTCATCCCACCCTCCTCCCCCGCTTGGTGTGTTTATCCATTCTAGATGTGATAGTTTACATTTACTAACCCAAAACTAAAAAAAAAAGTAATAATAATATCTTTATTTTAATAAATATTTTTAAAATGTGTAAGTCATAGATGTGTATAACTGAGCCATTTTGTTGTCCAGCAGAAATGAACACAGCATGTTAAATCAACTGTGTGCGTGCGCTGAGTCTCTCAGTCGTGTCTGACTCTGCGACACTTTGGACCATAGCCCACCAGGCTGTCAGTGGAGTTTTCCAGGCAAGACTACTCGAGTGGGTTGCCATTTCCTTCTCCAGGGGATCTTCCTGACGCAAGGATCAAGCCCATGTTTCCTGTGTCTCCTGCATTGCAGGCAGATTCTTTACCAGCTGAGCCACTGGGGGAAGCCCCTAAATCAACTCTACTTCAATTAAAAAAAAAATAAGAGAAGAACCACGAGCTTGCTCTAAGTCCGGCCACTCCCTTCCACATCTCCCAGTGGGATGGCATAGGAGCAACTGCCCCAGCATCCCCACCACTGTGCCCGGCTCTGCACTAAGGCTTCCCAGGCCTCCTTCCCACCCACCCTGCCAACCACCCAAGCATGGGCATGGCGTTCATCTTGGAGACGAGGAAGGAAGGGCCCAGACAAGCGAGGCAGCTGGCCTGAGATGGCAAAGTAGGAGCCATGACCCGGAGAACGCACACTCAGGCTGGTCTGCGTCCAAAGGCCACCTCACCAAGCCGCCCTCCGAGATCCTCCCAAAGGGATGGACCTCTGATCCTGAAGCCAAGAGGTCTGAGACATCAGGTGGTCACAGCCGGAGAGCCTGGGAATGAAGTCAAGCCAGCGCAGGGGCGGTGGGGATGTGGGGTAAATCCCTGCCTGTGACTCACTCCTCACTTCCCTGGAGGGCTCTGTTTCAAACAAGGGCATCCAGGGCAGCCCCCAGCAGCAGAGCCACCCAAACCCGAGGGGCATTAGGAGAAGATGTGGGTGAGAGGTAGATGCGGAAGGAGGGGGGGCGGCCGCTGCGCCCAGCGCCGCCCCAGGGTGGGGAGAAGGGAGGAGGTGCTGGAATCCAGCCCTGGCCCCGCCCTTGGGCCTCGGTGGGAGGAGGGCGGGGTCAGCCAGGGAGGACTGTTTATGGGCACCCCGGGCCTTTAAAGAGCTCCAGATGATGGCGCTCTCTTTCTCCCCTAGTTTGAGGCCCCTCTGAGTCACCGGGCCAGGCCAGCCACCTGCAGTCCCCAGGCTGCCGTGGGGAGGGGCCGCGGGGGCCAGTGGAATGAGCCTGCAACTGGAGTCAGAGGAATCCAGCTGTGGGCTGCACCAGCTGTGGGCAGATTACTTAACAGCCCTGGTCCTCCAGGGGGGTAAATCCTGCCCACCTGCCAGAACTCTAGCCAGAGGGGTCCAAGGAGCCGAGGTGTTGAGAGCTACACTTGTCACCCAAGCAAACTTCGCTGAACGTTAGCGCCCCTTCGAAACTCACATGCCCCCCACCCCCTAGTTAGGGGACTGCTCCGTGTGCCACTTGCTTGGGAGGCGGGGGACACCTGCCTTCGGACTGGAGAGCGAGAGGGGAGGCGGAAGCGTTTCCTGTCCTTCTCTGCCTGTGCTTCTAATGAGGATCTTTGAGGGCACACGTGCTGAGTCGCTCAGCTGTGTCCGACTCTTTGCGACCCCATGAACTGTGGCCCGCCAGGCTCCTCTGTCCATGGGATTCTCCGGCAAGAATACTCGAGTGGGTTGCCATTTCCTTCTCTAGGGAATCTTCCGGAGCCAGGGATTGAACCCACATCTCCTGCACTGCAGGAGCATTCTTTACCATCTGAGCCGCCAGGGAAGTCAAGTGTACTTCAATTTTTTAACAAATGAATAGATGATAGCCCATGTGGTGAGTTCGTACTGGTTCGCTTGGCTAAGGTGGAACGACATTCCTCAGGACCCCCTTTCCTGCAGGGTCCTGGGCTAGGACAGGCCCCAGGAGACACTTACATGGGGTCAGGAAGGTGGGAGAGGAGCTGCAGCCGTGTTTGTGTCCAGATGTCCATCTGTACAGGGCCAGCGGGGGCCCACATGGCCCCACCTTACGGGGAGGAGGACTTTGTCCCCATGGGCCTCCGTCCTTCAGCTTCTCTGGCTCCTGGACCAGGGGAGTGAGCATCTCTCTGATGAAGGAGCCCAGCCTCCTGGAGGCATCCCCAGAGGCAGGGCCACGAGAGGCCAGCCTGGGCTCCGCTCAGCCATCCGCGCTCCCAGTGGACCCCACTGCACGCCCACCTTTCTTTGCCACCTGCCCGCCCTCAGGACTTCGGCCGTGAGTACACCGTGCGTCCAGCTCCCGCTGGTTGCTTGTGGAATGGACCCCTTGTTCTGTGTCACTCCCGTGGTTCTCCGCCTTTTGTTGAAAATTGACAGGTGACTAGTCAAAGAAGGCTGGGAAAATGGTTTAGGCAGGAGGAAAAGAAAGAGCAGAGTCGTGAGATGGCAGAGTCTGTGCAAGGAACATGGGTGGCTTGGTGTCTCTGGAAATCAGATGAGAGGCCAGGAGGAGACGAGACCGGCAAAGGAGGAACTGGCCAGGCTACAGGAGGGGCTCCAACGCCGCGCAGGAAATTTGGCCGATGCGAGAAACAGGGAGGCTTCTCCTCGGTGATAAACGGGCTTCGGTCAGTTTCTGTAATCCACGCTATGTGCTGGTCTCTGAATAATGTTCCCTGTGACACGTCTTCTTTAGCATATGCTACTCGCTTTAAGGAATGCTGTTATTTACTGTCAGATCACAAGACTTAGGGAACACGTATTCTGTGGGGCTAGGGAAGGTTACGATGTCTAACAGATAAACCAAGGATTTCAGGGGCTTTACAGCACAAAGGAGTCTTCTTGTTCACATCACGCTGGTCAGATGGCTTTCCTTGGTGGCTCCTTATCACACAGTATCTCAGGATTCCGGAACCCTTTGATCTCGTGACACTGCAATCTTCAATGCGTGGTCTGCGAGATGGCCGAGAGAGGACAAGATTGTGGACAGCCTTGCCGGGGACGAGGGCGGGGCAGAGGGTCACCGGCCGGGCGTGAGCTTCCGAAACGTGGGCCGGGGGAGGAAATAAGATGGGACCTGGTCAAGGGGTAGCATTGTATCTGCTGTCTTTATCAGCCGGGAGATTTTATTTACAGCTCCATCCCAGTAACAGAGTAACTATGTTAGTGCATAGCTGGGATCTGTGAGCTTTTTTTCTATTACCCAGTTTAGATTTTCTATTCTTATTTCTTTGCCTCTGTATATTCATAGGAAAAAAATAAATTAACTCCAGTGTTCACATCACAATTGAATGCTATTATTTGAGCCTTTAAAATGACTCCTTTTATGTAGATGGCCTGGCCCTCTCTCTCTCTCTCTTTAAATTATTTATTGTTGTAGGCTGTGTTGGGTCTTCGTAGCTGCATGGACTTTCTCTGGTTGCAGAGATCAGAGCCTGCTTTTCGTTGTGGTGCACAGGCTTCCGTAGTTTCGATATACGGACTCAGATCCTCCCAGACCAGGGATCGAACCCGTGTACCCTGCGTTAGCTGACAGATTCTTAACGACTGGACCACCAGGGAGATCTTGAGCTGACCCTCTCTTCATAAACAGCCTTTTTTATGGCAACGCGTATGGAAGGGTCACTCTCTAAAACATGCTTCCTTTCTTTTCTGGAATGAACACCTGGGTCCTGGGGATTGTTGAGGTTAGAGAATATCAGCTAACCAAAGTGTGACACAAATGATTTTGATGATTAGGGAAATAAGGAGAAAATAAGCTACCAGAATCCAAGAACATTGTCATCCCTTCTGCACGCAAGCACAAGCAGGATATCACCGGTGTTTGGATTTACACGTTTAAATGTGTTTCCCTGTAGACACAGTGTTACAAATGGTGGTGAGGTGTACCCCCAAGAGGACCACCAGTCTTACACTTTCCAGGCATGTGATGGATGAAGTAAGTGAAATCAGACCATTTATAACACTGATTGTTGTATGACAACTTTCAGACACAGGACTTACACTGTTGAAAAAGGTCCTATTCTTTCTGATACTCAAGTGGTCCCAACTGACAGATTGTCACAGCATGCTGTCTTTAAGGCCAGAATGATCAAGCACTGGGAAAGCTAGAAGATACCGCACAAAACACCACAATGTTCTAATTTTCCTGTAGAGAATTAAAGTTTCCTGTCACATGCTCAGTCTGATGGCTAATTTTATGTGTCAACTTGACTAGGCCGTGGTACTCAGATGTTAGTTCAGCACCAGGCTTAGATGTTGCTCTGAAGGTGTTTTTCAGGTGAGTTCACCATTTAAACTAGTAAACTCTGAATAAAGTGGATATCTCTCCAACGTGTGGGTGGGCCTCGTCCAAACAGTCGAAGGCCTTAGGAGAAAGGGACTGGTCCCCTAGGAAAGGAATTGTGCCTCTAGATGCCTTTAGACTCAAGCTGCCACATCAGCTCTTCTGCGGGTCTCCAGCCTGCTGCCCTGCCCTGCCAATATCAGACTTAACAGCCCACATAGTTGTATGAGCCAGTTTCTTTAAAATAAATCGTGTGTGTATACCCTATGGATTCGGTTTCTCTGCAGAACATTGACTAATAGAGAGGTATTTTCCAAGAGAAGGAAAACAAATAGTATTTACTAATTTGCATCTAAAATATTTGGAATGACACATCCACAGAATGTGCTCTGAGAGATACTGACCCAGTTGGTGAAGAAATCTGATGTTTCTTGTTGATTTATCTGTGGTCATCTTCAGACTTCTAATTTCTGTAAGTCCTTTACAGGGTGTCCCATTTCTGCATTCTCTGCTTGAGGGCAGAGGGCCCAAACACTCTCAGGCAGGAGAACTGATAATCCAATGGTAAAGCCGAGACCATTCACTCTTAAATCTATGAGGAGGATTGCTCACGCTCTGTGCAAACAATTCTTTCGACTCTGATAAGGGATTACACTTAGGTTAGGTACACATGAGATCTATCCCCAGAAACAAAGGAAATTAGCACTAACTACTGTTAAATACCATTTGGCACACAAGCCAATAGAAGAAATGAATATTTAAAATATGATGGAGACTGCCTCTGACCTACCCTTCTCGGTCCAGGCTTGGCTGGCGTTCTGACACTCTGTGTGATGTCCCATGGACGGAAAACGGCTGGATACTTAGAACAAGAAGACTCATGCAAAGAACAAAATGTCAGCTTTAGGAAGGTGATTTGTATTGCTTGAGATACTGCTGCTGCTGCTGCTGCTAAGTCGCTTCAGTCGTGTCCGACTCTGTGCGACCCCATAGACAGCAGCCCACCAGGCTCCCCCGTCCCTGGGATTCTCCAGGCAAGAACACTGGAGTGGGTTGCCATTTCCTGCGTGAGATACTAGTTCCTAAGTAATGTGGCAGAAGGAAAGAGATCCTGTCAAAGAACTCAGGCTGTTTAGGGAGCAGAGCTGGTGATAAGTCTCAGAGCATTCACCTCTGTCAAAGGACTTAGCATGAAACAGAAGCGAGCAGCCGTGAAGAAATACATGAAACAGAGGCTAATTTCCAGATGTCCTATCTAAGATCCATCCTGAGAAGCATCTCATTCTTTTCTGTATTATGTTAGAAGACAGTGAGTTGGAAAAGAGTGAAAAAGAAAAGGACGATTAAAAAGGTGGCGGAGGGGTGGGGAAGAAGGGCCAAGTTAGAAGTTAACATCGTTCAGATCACTCTACGACCCTCTTTTTCTTTCCTTCTTTTGGAAGCCAGGAAAGTGGTGTGCACCTCAAAGGTTAAAATGACCTGTCGGAAACCTCATCATGTCAGAAATTTGAGTCATACATTATCTGTGTTAAAGACACAAGAGAACGAGAATGCAGCTGCATCCAGGAGTCATAGTAGAGTTAAACATGGATGCAGACTGCAGCATCAGCGTGGATTTAAAACCAAGACTTTTCTTTCAGAAGGCACAGTTGAGAGCAGAGGGGGAAACAGGAAGGGAATTTGCACATACAGAGGAACTGTGATGAGTTAAAAACAGAGGGAGTCAGGTCTCCCGGTGTGAGAGCTCAGTGTGTGTGAGAGCTCAGTGTGTGGAATCTCGGCTGAATGGCAGTCTACTCCCTGCCTTTCTAAAGACAATGATAACTATTTTCATTTACACACTTATAAGGCAATCCTAAAGGAAATCAACCCTGAATATTCATTGGAAGGACTGATGCTGAAGCTAAAACTCCGATACTTTGGCCATCTGATGGGAAGAGCCAACTCAATGGAAAAGACCCTGATGCTGGGAAAGATTGAGGGCAACAGAGGAGGAGATGGTTGGATGGCATCACCGACTCAATGGACGTGAGTTTGAGCAGGGTCCGGGAGATGGTGAAGGACAGGGAAGGCTGGTGTGCTGCAGTCCATGGGGTCGCAGAGTTAGCCGCGACTGAGCGACAGCAGCAAGACGCTGTTCCCTCCCCTGAATATTTAGCACACTGGCTGGGTTGCTGCAGGCTCTCCACACGCAGCTAAGACATCAGACGATTTCGTCAAGAAATGTTCTAAAATTAACATGCATATTGTGCCTTAGGATCCTGTTGGATTGTCAGAATTGAGTCCTGGGCATCTTGTTTTCAGTTTCGGGTTTTTTCTTTTTGACTGTTTGTCCTTGTGCAAATTAAAAACCTTCCCAGGTCTCCATTTCCTCCTCTGTAGGGTTGACTAGGTGGTCTTTCCAAAATTCTGTGATTCTATGAAACTGATTTCTAGGTACCCAAAACTTGAACTACATAAACCTTATTTTACAGTTCAATCAAATTCAACCCTGAAGATTCAAATAAATATTTATTAAGTACCCGGTATGTGCAAGGCACCACATGAGCTGCTGGAGGTATGAATCTGGGAGTATGGAGGCCTGCTTTCACTTCAGAGACCTGCAAGAAGGGTGCAAGTAAATACTGGAACCTTCCAGAATTCTTTTTAATACTTTAAATTTATTTATTTGCAGTCCTATCTGTAACACACCAGAGGCATCAGATTAATTTGTTTTTCAAACTTTAAACCTTTTATTTTATATTGGGCTATAGCTGATTACAGGACTTCACTTGTGGCTCAGCTGGTGAAGAATCTGCCTGCAATGCGGGAGATCTGGGTTTGATCCCTGGGTTGGGAAGATCCCCTGGAGAAGGCAACGGCTCCCCACTCCAGTGTTCTGGCCTGGAGAATTCCATGGACAAAGAAGCCTGGCGGGCTACAATCCATGGGGTCACAAAGAGTTGGACTCGACTGAGCGACTGAGCACCGTAGTGGATTAACAGACTTGTAGTTTCAGCTGTGAAGGGACTTAACCACACATATGCATGTCTCCATTCTCCCCCTAAACCCCGCTTCCATCCAGGGCGGCACGTAACACTGAGCAGAGTTCCATGTGCTATCCAGTAGGTCCTTGTGGGTTATCCATTTTAAATACAGCAGTGTGTACATGACCATTCCAAACTCCCTAACTGTTCCTCCCCTTGGCAAACTAAATTTAATCTCTACGCCTGTGAATTTCTTTCTGTTTTGTAAGTAAGTCCATTTGTATCATTTCCAGAACTCTTGAGGGAAGCCTTGTATCCTCCTTCTGTAATGGTGAGGGGTTTTTGGAACTGCGGAAGCAGTGGTGTGTTGAAAGTAGTGTGGAGGCTCAAAGGGTAGAGAATTCACACATCCCCAGAGATGGAGGAGACCTTCCCTGAGTAGGGAGGCTCAGAGAGCTTTTGAAATAATAGAGCATGTCTTTTTAAAAATTATTATTAATTTTTATTAGACTACAGTTGCTTCTAGCATGTCTTGAGCAGGATTGCAGGGTACGTATAGAGAAACCAGGACGGTCAGGTGGAAATGGTGAGTGTGGGCCATTTGCAGATGGCATTGAGTGCAGAGGACAGAGACTGCACTGAAAAGCCTCTCAGCGTTTCTGAAGGAGGGTGCTGGAGGATGCTTTGTGACAGAGAAATCAGAAAAGGAGACAAGAGATGGGGGAGCAGGAGCTCAGGAGGGGAGAACATGGGGAGGCTGCTGGCAGCAGAGCTTCCTTCTCTTTGCCCGCGGCCACTAGGTCATGCGTGGGCGTGGTGGATGGAGAACCAGCGCGGATGAAATAGTCCTTGGTACCCAGACTCAGGGCTGCTGAGACTGCCTGCCAGGGTTCCGCCAGGGCCCCCCCTGAAAGCAGCTTTCCAAGCCTGCATTGGATGCATCAGCCCACAGCTGGGGAATTCAGCTTCCCCCTGCTGACCCCCACTGCTGTATTTTTGGGCTGTTTCACAGTAGTTTGGTTCATATCTCGATGAAATAGCTCTGAAGGGAGTGACTGTAGGTGATCCTTTTTTCTCCCATAAGGACGCGTTACGTCATAAAGCAACATTAGAAACAGGAGAACCAGTGGTCCCTCTGGCTTTGATTGTTGAGTTGGTTGCCTTTTTTCCTTTTTTAAAATGTCTTTTTATATATTAGAGCTTCCTGGGTGGTTCAGACGGCAAGGAACCCACCTGCAATGCAGGAGACCAGAGTTTGATCCCTGCGTTGGGAAGATTTCCTGGAGAAGGGGATGGCTGCACCCACTCCAGCATTCTTGTCTGGAGAGTCCCGTGGACAGAGGAGCCTGCCGGGCTGAATCCACGGGGCTGCGAGGAGTCAGACAGGACCGAGAGACTAACACTCCCTTTCTAATTTATGTGTTTTGGGCTGTGCTGGGTCTTCGTTGCCGGGCGGGCTTTCTCTAGTTGCAGCCAGCAGCGCCTACTCCCCAGTTGCGGGGTGCAGGCTTCTCCACGCCGTGGCGTCTTTCACTGCGGAGCGCGGGCGCTAGGCACGCAGGCTCAGTAGTTGCCGCTCCTGCGTTCGAGAGCACAGGTTCAGGAGTTGCGGCGCGTGGCTTAGCGGCTCCATGGCATGGGGATCGAACCCAGGTCTCCTGCAGTGGAGGTGGATTCTTTACACTGAGCCACCAGGGAAGCCCTTGACTTAATTGTTTTTTCTTTTTAACTTTTGGCTAGCCTAGCTGGCAAAACAGATGAGGTTGAAATCTATATTTTTAGCTATTCATCCTAATCATACTAATTGTGTGATCATTGTTATTCTCTTGGGCCTCCCTGGTGGCTCAGATGGTAAAGAATCTGCCAGTAATGTGGGAGACTCAGGTTATTCTATTAGGAAGACAATCCTCTAAGGCATCCCAATTCTTGTTTTCTTTACTTCTTTTTAACCTGCCTGCTCATCTCTTTGGATTGTTTGTTTAAGCAACTCCTAGTATTTGGTGTGCCTGCTTGAAGGGGCAGCCAGGGAATTTTCATACAACAAGGGCGGAGGGTAACAACCCTTGATAAAGGGGCTGAGGACTTGGATCTTGTCTCTGGGATGCTTCTCTGGGCGTGGGCTCTGCCGTCCTCCCCTTGCTCCCCGAGCACCCTCCCGTCATTCCCCAAGCCCCCCTCCCTTCTGACTGCATCTGCATAACTGACCCCTCCTCCGTCTAATCTTATTTCAGGCCATTGAGTCACTAACTGGCCTTTTCTCATTTTGCTGCTTTCTTCCTCAGGATCTTTGCTTTCTCATCTTTGGGAAAGTTTCTGTGCATTCGTGTGTATGTGTGTGTGTGTGTGTGTGTGTGTGTGTTGCTGTTGTCTTAGTGGACATAATCCATTTCTATGGAGCTTTGCTGTATCCCATTGTTAGTAAAAAAAAAATTGGAATGTAATTGCTTTACAATACTGTGTTGCTGCTGCTGCTAAGTTGCTTCAGTCGTGTCCGACTCTGTGCGACCCCATAGATGGCAGCCCACCAGGCTCCTCTGTCCCTGGGATTCTCCAGGCAGGAACACTGGAGTGGGGTGCCATTGCCTTCTCCAACAATGCTGCGTTAGTTTCTAGCTAACGTGTGAATACAACCACGTAAATCAGCTCTACCTGCACATACATCCCCTCCCTCTGGGGCCTCCCACCCCCTACCTGACCCCACCCTCTGGGTCATCACAGAGCACCGAGCTGAGCTCCCTGTGCTAGAGGTGTGTCAACGCTCTGAAATCCCATGGACTATAGGCTACCAGGCTCATTTGACCATGGGATTTGAGTTGTCGCTTCCTTCTCCAGGGGACCTTCCCGACGCAGGGATTGAACCCACGTCTCCTGAGTCTGGCGCACTGGCACGCAGGCTCTTTACCAGGCCGCCTGGGAAGCGCCAGGCTTCCCACTGTCCATCTGTCTGTCCGCCCAGCTGTCCATCTAGCTTCCTACCCCCGCAGCTCCCCGCTGCCTTGCACGTGGCCGTGTATATGTCAGCACCAGTCTCTCAGTTTGTCCCACCCTCTCCTGCATTTGTGTTTTTACCAGACGGTTTCTATAGGAATCTTTCTTTTCTGTACCTTTTCCCCCCACTTTTATCTTCATTTATACAGTCTTGCCCTTTACAGACTAAACAATGGCTTATTCATTCTCCAGTTTTAGATGTTTGGATCTCTTGATGCACATGTCAGAACAGATGTTTTCATGCAAGTGTGACTGTCAAAGGTAATTCAGCTTTGTTGGCAACCCTTATTTTAATGAAGTTTAGATTTTTTTCTGGCTCTTTCCCACTTGTGGCCTTTTACTCCTTTGAAAATATAATATTCACTCTATGGCAGAATTATAGGTTATCCCCCTGTGGTTGGTATCTTTGCTTCTAAAGCTGCCTTTCTAAATTCTCAGTATGTTTGAATGTGATGTTTCTACAGTGGGTGGGAAAGCTTAGCTTTTGGTAGTTAGTCTTCTAAACACTTGCCCTAGAAATGATAAACCCAAAGTTTCAGTCCAGTTAACATATTGCTCTATCTGGGAGATAACTCAAACACTCACAGAGACCACAGTGTGACCCTTTCAACAGAGAAAAAATTCTGATGCAGCCAAGGGAAAACCCAAGCAAAGATAAAAGGCAGGCCAAAGCCTCTTCAAAGCAGGGCATTTGTGCAAAGTTGCTCAGTTACATATTTGGGGCCCCAAAAATGTTTGCGAAAAGTGCTCTGAAATTATTAGACCACAATATTCCTTTCAAGTCTGAAAAACGTTTTGAGATCCTGTGACATGGAGCGCGGAGGCTGGGCTTGCTGAGAAAGGAGAACAGCTGGGAGTGTTGATGACAGGCGGGGTGATACGGGAGTGACAGAGCTGAGGCTGTGTCTGTGGGCCTGGTGGGGACCAGGGAGTGCCAGAGCGAACGGGATGGGAGCTTCGCCCAGAGAAAGGAGATGGAGACCATTGCATGCTTCAAGGGAATTCCAGGATTTTGCGTGTGACTGTGGAGGATGTGGGAAGGGGACGGGGAGTGGGCAGGGGGCCCGTGAGGTGGGGAGGCTTCCAGGTGTCTCCATGGATGTTAACCTCACTCAGCAAGCTAGCAGCTCAGGATGGAGAGCAGAACCGTGAACCAGAAGACTGTCTCTTCTCATGACCCTCTATGCCGAAATGATGACCCGACATCCAGGCAACACTCATTCAAGAGTTCATCTGCCTTAAGTACAATCATAGGCTAGACCCCGGTTACAAAAATATCTCAGACATGGATCTGGAGTGTGGCGTGCTTACTGCCTGCTTGGAGGAAGGGCACGTTCCGCTTGTGATTGGAGAGTCTCACAGCTCGCCTAAAGGAGCCAGCCGTAACTCTGTGTTAGCACTTCTTGTGATTTTTTTCCCCAACTTTAAAATTATAGCAAACAATTAAAAATTAAAAATACCCTGTGGGTCAATTATTTGTGGCCTCTGATTTAAACAGTTGGAGCTATAGGCAGGTTGGGTTCTCCTGGTTCTGCCCCTAATGGGCTAGTGATCTTAAACAATACACCCAACTTCTCTGGACTCCAATGACCTCGTCTGTGAGAGCAGTAAGCTGTACAGGATGGACTCTGGAGTCTTTCCCAGTTCTACAGTTCTATGATTTCCATGTCTCAAGTGAAACTGAAGTCGCTCAGTCAAGTCTGACTCTTTGCAACCTCATGGACTGTAGCCCACCAGGCTCTTCCGGCCATGGGATTTTCCAGGCAAGTGTACAGGAGTGGGTTGCCATTTCCTTTTCCAGGGAATATTCCAGACTCAGGGATCGAACCCGGGTCTCCAGGACTGCAGGCAGACTCTTTACCATCTGAGCCACCAGGGAAGAATCTAAATAGACTCTCCTGTTGTCTAAATGGACTTCTAACCAATTTCCACCTGCAAGGAAGGGGAGGAAGCACAGGGACCGTATCTTTCATGCTCCTCCTTCTGACTGTGTGGTATCAACAGAGGGCTGTCGACTCTCGGGGGGGTGACCAATGTTGGCTAACTGGGCCCTAAGACAGGCTCAGGTTTGGGGGCTACCATGATGACCTTTGGTTTCCCTTACCCTCTCCCATGTTGTGGTCAATAAGGGAGGCATGGTGGTGTCATGGGATTGTTTAGACAGATGCATGCTGGAATCTCAGATCTGTTTCTTAAAAAAAAAAAACCTCCAAACCAGCAACTTTCATTTATTGATTTGTTTGGCTGCGCTGGGTCTTAGCTGTGGGCAGCGGGATCTTCAGTCTTCATTACGCATGGGGGTTCTTTAGTTGCAGCACGCAGGATCTTTAGTTGAGGCACGTGAACCCTTATTCACTTAGTTGCTCATGTAGGACCTAGGTCCCTGACCAGGGATTGAACCAGGGCCCTCTGCATTGGGAGTCTTAGCCAGTGGACTGCCAGGGAGCTCCCTCAGATCTGTTTCTAAATGATGGCTGTGATTGAGAAAGTCATTTCCTCAGAGGACCTGATGTCACCAGCTGTTGAGCTGGAAAAGACAGTGTCCTTCCAGTAAGAGCTTGTAGACTTCCCTCTGCCCCAGGAAAGCATCTTAATTCTTGTATGGATGTCTATTTGTTTTTCTGTTTTGCCTGGAGGGCTACAGAGTTTAGCAGAAACCAAAGTATCTGGACCAAATTCATTTAATTCTCATAAGAATTGCTTTGAGTTGTGATTGAATGCCCCAGCCTCAGCTCTGTATTTTTTTTTTTCCCTCCCCTTCAAAATGACTGTTCAAGGCCTTATTCAGATGGCAGCTCAGTCTTTTGTACGTGGCAAGATAAAGGGGGAGCCCCTGTGAAGTGGGCTGGAGGGCTCACTGTGGGTCACCCCTGGGGTCCTCACTGAGCTTTGGCTTTGCTGGACGAGGTGTGCGTGCAAAGGCAAGAGCTGAACTGTTATGACCAATAGAGAGGCTGTGGGTGAGGAGGTGGGCATTGGAGAGGGTGGGAGGAGAGGAAAAGTGAGCTGAAGGGGCACCGGAGAAGAGACCACGGGTCGGACGAGGACAGTGAGAGCTAGCCCACAGTTGGATGAGACGTCACCCTGTGCTCAGTAATGTAATCCCTCCCTTCATCTCCTTGAAAAGCCTTCAGGAAAATCAACATCACTTGCTAATGGTGTTTTTCTGCTACTTTTTAAATGTGGTCACAGTGGATCTTAGTTTCAGCATGCAGGGCTCTAGTCCCCTGACCAGGGATCAAACCCAGGCCCCCTGGCACTGGGAGTGCAGAGTTTCAACCACTGAACCACCAGGGAAGTCTCTGATTTTTTCTACTTTTTTGATGTGAGGCGTCAGTTTCAAGCTGTGTGGGGTGAGCAGAGGCCACCTGAACAGTCCAGCCACCCATGGGTTACACTGATAGAAGGTTCCCCATAATATTTTCTCACCAAATATTATCATCAGGAAATAGTACTTCTTGCCAAATAAAAGTGTATGCTTCCTGCTGTGGAATGAGAACTATATGACCCACTGAATGTTTTGTTTATTTGTTCAGCTTTGGCTAAACAAGGTTAAAACAAGATTTAGTGCTCAATTGTGTAATATCACTCATTCCTGGTACATTCCTCTCTTTCTCTCTTTAATTTCTGACCTCTGTTTCCTATGTTTATTTTCACTGTTTATCTTGAATGTTTTAAAGACAACTCAGATTAGTGTTTTCGACCCCTAAGATCATTGGTGGAAGCCAAGAAGGGTCTAGCCCATAGCCGCCACTAGAACCTTCTGTGACGATGAAAATGTCCTCCATCTGTGCTGGACGCTTTGGGTACCCACTAGCTACACGTGGCTCTTGAACATTTGAAATGTGGCTAATGTGACTGGAAAACTGAATTTTAAATTTTATTTAATTACCTTAAGTTTAATTAGCTACCTGGCTGGTAGCTGCCCTTTTGCAGAGTGCAGATCTGTTTATAAATTAACAAATGCTTCTGAACATCTGAAAAGGGGTCCTTCTTAAGTTTAAATGTTCTTTTTAAAAATAAGACTGATATACTTAGAAAAACCTTTTTGTGTAATAAGGAAAAATTATCGTGTTGCACTTATGCAATGTGGTATTATAAGGAGGTTTAAACCCCATTTACTTAAAAAATGACAAAATTAACCAGTACTTTTTCTTTACCGGGGCTTTATTAGTTCCACTATCAATTTACATCTAAACTTTTACTAAATGACTGAAAATATGCTTGTCTAACCATCAGAGCTAGCTGATAATTCTTATTTTAAATGGGTAGTTTCTGGGAGACAACTTAAAAAATAAATTTTACTTCTATTTCTTGACCTGGATGGTGTTTAAACAAGTGTTCTCTTTATAACTATTTGTTTAAAAGTTTTTACATACTTTATGTACTTTCCTGTATCTGTTAATTTTCACAGTAAAATACAAAAAAAAAATTGAGGGTTATTCTTTTTCATGTCAAAACTCATCACTTGATGAAGCTGTAAAAGAATCCATCTTGTAGACCGATTAAGAAAAAATCATGGGGAATCTAGAAATAAACCCAAGAACAAATGGGGATTTATTATATAATAAAAGTGACATCTCAAGTCAGTGGAGGGAAACATGCTTAAGAGGCTGCTGTTGTTTGGCTGCTGAGTCATGTCCAACTCTCTGTGACCCCATGGACTGTGGCCACCAGGCTCCTCTGTCCATGAGGCTTCCCAGGCAAGAATACTGGAGTGGGTTGCCATTTCCTTCTCCAGGGGCTCTTCCCAACCCAGGAATCGAACCCAGGTCTCCTGCTTGGCAGGCAGATTCTTTACCACTGAGCCACCAGGGAAGCTGACATAAGAACAATCCCATCCCTCCAACAGCAGCTGAGAGGCCGGGATGCCCTGTGCTTTGGGCAACAGTTTGGCCCCAGGTAAACCACGATGCATTTGAATTCATATTTACTGAAATCAAACAGTGCCATTTGAATTTACATTTTTTCTAATGGAGTTTTTAAAATAAATGTGTTGGGCGTCCGGTTTAGCTATTCAAGATCAAGTTGTGTCGTTTACATTCCAAATATTTAAGAGCAGACTTGGCTGTCACACTTCCCCAAGAAGTCTCTATCACCTTCATGTTGCATGAAAACTGAAAAAAGTAAAACTCTGAAAAGGCTGTAAAGCTGGAGTGGGAGGGACATCAAGGGAAAGTGACTTTGCTGTCGTTCAGTCGCTCAGTTGTGTCCGACTCTTTGCGACCCCACGGACAGCGTGCCGCCTGTCTTTCACCATCTCCCAGAGCTTGCTCAAAAAGTGACTAGAGAAACCTAAATTTAAAAACTCACTCCTGAGGCTTCACTGTAGCTCAATGGTGAAGAGTGCACACTGGTTCGATCCCTGGTCCAGGAAGATCCCTCACACTGCGAGCAGCTAAGTCCATGGGCCACAACCACTGAGCCTGTGCCCTAGGACCCGAACTCAGCACCCAGAGAAGCCCCCCCAATGAGGAGCCCCCACTCTCTGCAACTAGAAAATGCCCAGGCGGCAATGAAGAGCCAGCACACCTGAAAATAAATGAAAAGAAACTCATTAAAAAACACACTTCTGGAAAGAAGCTTATTAATCTTAGGAAATTTTTTTACACCTTTGACCTGCAGATTTTAATTTCTTTTACTTCATTTTAACCTTAGTCTTTGAGATCCTTCCCTTGTCACATCCAAATTAATTCTAGGTGAATTTTGCCCAGGAGAAAATGATGTAAAAAAAATAGAAAACACTGGTCAAGATAAAAAAATAATCTTTGAGTGGAAAAGAGCTTTCTATCAATTTGAATCTAAGCTTAAGAGAATCTCTTTGTAGCCTCAAACTTCATAAACAAAGTAAAAGCAGACAGACTTATCTTTAACCTAATGGTAATCGACGGTCTGATTTCCATAAAACACAAAGGACTCTTTCAGATGAGCTTTTAAAATATTAATATCAAAATGAGGGAACTTCCCAGGTGGTCCAGTGGCTGAGACTCTGTGCTTCCAATGCAGGGGGGCTGGGTTCGGTCCCTGGTCCGGAGACTAGATCCCACAGGCTGCAACTAGGAGTTTGCATGTCACACATGAGACTGAGTGCAAATAAGTATTTAAACAAATATTAATACAAAAATGAGCAAATTGTCTAAACAGGCCATTCTCATGAAAGAAATACAAATGGCCAGTAAATATAAGCCAATGAATATTTATCAAGTATTAAAGAAATTCATTATGAAAGATACTTNTCAACCACTGAACCACCAGGGAAGTCTCTGATTTTTTCTACTTTTTTGATGTGAGGCGTCAGTTTCAAGCTGTGTGGGGTGAGCAGAGGCCACCTGAACAGTCTAGCCACCCATGGGTTACACTGATAGAAGGTTCCCCATAATATTTTCTCACCAAATATTATCATCAGGAAATAGTACTTCTTGCCAAATAAAAGTGTATGCTTCCTGCTGTGGAATGAGAACTATATGACCCACTGAATGTTTTGTTTATTTGTTCAGCTTTGGCTAAACAAGGTTAAAACAAGATTTAGTGCTCAATTGTGTAATATCACTCATTCCTGGTACATTCCTCTCTTTCTCTCTTTAATTTCTGACCTCTGTTTCCTATGTTTATTTTCACTGTTTATCTTGAATGTTTTAAAGACAACTCAGATTAGTGTTTTCGACCCCTAAGATCATTGGTGGAAGCCAAGAAGGGTCTAGCCCATAGCCGCCACTAGAACCTTCTGTGACGATGAAAATGTCCTCCATCTGTGCTGGACGCTTTGGGTACCCACTAGCTACACGTGGCTCTTGAACATTTGAAATGTGGCTAATGTGACTGGAAAACTGAATTTTAAATTTTATTTAATTACCTTAAGTTTAATTAGCTACCTGGCTGGTAGCTGCCCTTTTGCAGAGTGCAGATCTGTTTATAAATTAACAAATGCTTCTGAACATCTGAAAAGGGGTCCTTCTTAAGTTTAAATGTTCTTTTTAAAAATAAGACTGATATACTTAGAAAAACCTTTTTGTGTAATAAGGAAAAATTATCGTGTTGCACTTATGCAATGTGGTATTATAAGGAGGTTTAAACCCCATTTACTTAAAAAATGACAAAATTAACCAGTACTTTTTCTTTACCGGGGCTTTATTAGTTCCACTATCAATTTACATCTAAACTTTTACTAAATGACTGAAAATATGCTTGTCTAACCATCAGAGCTAGCTGATAATTCTTATTTTAAATGGGTAGTTTCTGGGAGACAACTTAAAAAATAAATTTTACTTCTATTTCTTGACCTGGATGGTGTTTAAACAAGTGTTCTCTTTATAACTATTTGTTTAAAAGTTTTTACATACTTTATGTACTTTCCTGTATCTGTTAATTTTCACAGTAAAATACAAAAAAAAAATTGAGGGTTATTCTTTTTCATGTCAAAACTCATCACTTGATGAAGCTGTAAAAGAATCCATCTTGTAGACCGATTAAGAAAAAATCATGGGGAATCTAGAAATAAACCCAAGAACAAATGGGGATTTATTATATAATAAAAGTGACATCTCAAGTCAGTGGAGGGAAACATGCTTAAGAGGCTGCTGTTGTTTGGCTGCTGAGTCATGTCCAACTCTCTGTGACCCCATGGACTGTGGCCACCAGGCTCCTCTGTCCATGAGGCTTCCCAGGCAAGAATACTGGAGTGGGTTGCCATTTCCTTCTCCAGGGGCTCTTCCCAACCCAGGAATCGAACCCAGGTCTCCTGCTTGGCAGGCAGATTCTTTACCACTGAGCCACCAGGGAAGCTGACATAAGAACAATCCCATCCCTCCAACAGCAGCTGAGAGGCCGGGANGCAAGAATACTGGAGTGGGTTGCCATTTCCTTCTCCAGGGGCTCTTCCCAACCCAGGAATCGAACCCAGGTCTCCTGCTTGGCAGGCAGATTCTTTACCACTGAGCCACCAGGGAAGCTGACATAAGAACAATCCCATCCCTCCAACAGCAGCTGAGAGGCCGGGATGCCCTGTGCTTTGGGCAACAGTTTGGCCCCAGGTAAACCACGATGCATTTGAATTCATATTTACTGAAATCAAACAGTGCCATTTGAATTTACATTTTTTCTAATGGAGTTTTTAAAATAAATGTGTTGGGCGTCCGGTTTAGCTATTCAAGATCAAGTTGTGTCGTTTACATTCCAAATATTTAAGAGCAGACTTGGCTGTCACACTTCCCCAAGAAGTCTCTATCACCTTCATGTTGCATGAAAACTGAAAAAAGTAAAACTCTGAAAAGGCTGTAAAGCTGGAGTGGGAGGGACATCAAGGGAAAGTGACTTTGCTGTCGTTCAGTCGCTCAGTTGTGTCCGACTCTTTGCGACCCCACGGACAGCGTGCCGCCTGTCTTTCACCATCTCCCAGAGCTTGCTCAAAAAGTGACTAGAGAAACCTAAATTTAAAAACTCACTCCTGAGGCTTCACTGTAGCTCAATGGTGAAGAGTGCACACTGGTTCGATCCCTGGTCCAGGAAGATCCCTCACACTGCGAGCAGCTAAGTCCATGGGCCACAACCACTGAGCCTGTGCCCTAGGACCCGAACTCAGCACCCAGAGAAGCCCCCCCAATGAGGAGCCCCCACTCTCTGCAACTAGAAAATGCCCAGGCGGCAATGAAGAGCCAGCACACCTGAAAATAAATGAAAAGAAACTCATTAAAAAACACACTTCTGGAAAGAAGCTTATTAATCTTAGGAAATTTTTTTACACCTTTGACCTGCAGATTTTAATTTCTTTTACTTCATTTTAACCTTAGTCTTTGAGATCCTTCCCTTGTCACATCCAAATTAATTCTAGGTGAATTTTGCCCAGGAGAAAATGATGTAAAAAAAATAGAAAACACTGGTCAAGATAAAAAAATAATCTTTGAGTGGAAAAGAGCTTTCTATCAATTTGAATCTAAGCTTAAGAGAATCTCTTTGTAGCCTCAAACTTCATAAACAAAGTAAAAGCAGACAGACTTATCTTTAACCTAATGGTAATCGACGGTCTGATTTCCATAAAACACAAAGGACTCTTTCAGATGAGCTTTTAAAATATTAATATCAAAATGAGGGAACTTCCCAGGTGGTCCAGTGGCTGAGACTCCGTGCTTCCAATGCAGGGGGGCTGGGTTTGGTCCCTGGTCCGGAGACTAGATCCCACAGGCTGCAACTAGGAGTTTGCATGTCACACATGAGACTGAGTGCAAATAAGTATTTAAACAAATATTAATAAAAAAATGAGCAAATTGTCTAAACAGGCCATTCTCATGAAAGAAATACAAATGGCCAGTAAATATAAGCCAATGAATATTTATCAAGTATTAAAGAAATTCATTATGAAAGATACTTCGTTATTTTTAAGGAAGTAGAATACTTTCAATTGGCCTGCAGAATTATATTAATGTATACCATTTCTTTCTAAATTTTAAACTTAGCAATGGCAACCCACTCCAGCACTCTTGCCTGGAAAACCCCATGGGCAGAGGAGCCTGGTAGGCTGCAGTCCATGGGGTCGCTACGAGTCAGACATGACTGAGCGACTTCACTTTCACTTTTCACTTTCATGCATTGGAGAAGGAAATGGCAACCCACTCCAGTGTTCTTGCCTGGAGAATCCCAGGGACGGAGGAGCCTTGTGGGCTGCCGTCTATGGGGTCGCACAGAGTCGGACACGACTGAAGCGACTTAGCAGCAGCAGCAGCAGGGTGTACTACTAGCAGAGTCTTGGGCAAATATTTTCTGTAAACATGACCTTTTTACCAATTAGACTGGCTTTTTAAAAAAAAGACAATAATAAGTGCTTGCAAGAATGCAGAGCAATGGAATTTTCATTCACTGCTGGTGGCAGTGCTAATGGTACCAGCACTCTGAAAAAAAATGTGAGTGTTTTAGAAAGTTGAGCGCATACTTATTGTGCTGCTGTGGCTCAGCTGTTAAGGCGTGTCCAACTCTGTGCAACTCCACGGACTGCAGCACGCCAGGCTTCCCTGTCCACTATGTCCTGGAGTTTCCTCACATTCGTGCCCATTGAATCAGTGATGCTTTGTATTCATCGCATCCTCTGCTGCCCTTTTCTCCTTTTGTCTTTCATCTTGCCCAGCATTGGGGTCTTTTCCAAAGAGTCAGGTCTTTGCGTCAAGTGGCCAAAGTATTGGAGCTTCAGTTTCAGCATCAGTCCTTCCGATGAATATTCAGGGTTGATTTTATTTAGGATGGACTGGTTGGATCTCCTTGCAGTCCAAGGGACTCTCAAGAGTCTTCTCCAGCACTGTAGTTTGAAACCATCAGTTTTTTGGTGCTCAGCCTTCTTCTAGTCCATCTCTCACATTTGTATGTGCTACTGGAAAAACCATAGCTTTGACTATACAGACCTTTGTTGGCAAAGTAATGTCTTTGCTTTTTAATACACTGTCTAGGGTTGTTAATAGCTTTTCTTTCAAGGAGCAAGTGTCTTTTAACTTCATGGCTGTAGTCAATGTCCTCAGTGACTTTGGAGCCCAAGAAAATAAAATATGTCACTGCTTTCATTTCCCCCCCCCATCTATTTGCATGAAGTGATGGGACGGGATTCCATGATCTTAGTCTTTTGAATGCTGAATTTTAAGCCAGCTTTTTCACTCTCCTCCTTCACTCTCATCAAGAGGCTCTTTAGCTCCTCTTCACTTTCTGCCTTTTGAGTGGTAACATCTCCATATCTGAGGTTATTGATATTTCGCCTGGCAATCCAGTAATCCCACTCCAAGGTATTGACCCAAGAGAACTGGAAACATTTGTTCACATAAAAACTTGTCCATGAATGCTCCAAACTGGGAACAACCCAACTGTCCTTTGACTGGTGAATGGATAAAACAACCGTGGTACATCCAAATACTGGAATACTACTCAGAATGAAATAATAGGGAGAAAATCACTGGTTCATGTAACAACATGGATGAATGTCAAGTGCCTCATGCTAAGTGAGAGAAGCCAGAATCCAAAGACTACATTTTATGTGGCTCTAATTATATGACATGTTGGAAAATGCAGAAATTACAGGAACGGATCAGTGGTTGCTGGGAGCTGAATGGGTGGGATGGGGTCCCAACTGAGAGCTGAAGGAGCAGTTTGAGGAGTTCTTTGGGGGCGGTGAGAACTGGTCTGCATCTTGAGAAGGGGGAGGGCCTGGCTTCATGCATTTGCTCCACTCACGGCAGTGTACACCCAAAATAGTGAATCTCCACATATTAAAAAGGTGAGTAAAAAGCTAACGTGTTTCTAAGTAAAATGTTGGAGCCAAAATAAAATGACATCTTTTTGTTCATTTTTTGACTTAGATTTAATTACCCAGACTCTTTTTTGAGGGTGAAATAAACGTCTTCTAGGTTGATGTGTAACACACGTATAAAAAGGCACAAATTGTAAGCACACAGCTTGGTTATGCATGTCAGAACTCTCATGGGTTTAACTAACCACCACCCAGATCAAGAGAAAGAGCGTTACCAGAGGCCCTTCCTTTACCCACTTCCTCTTTTCCAGAAGGAACCAATATTCTGACTTCTAACACTGTAGATTAGCTTCACTTGCTTTTGAACTTCATGTAAACAAAATCATACTGTGCTGAATATGGCACTCCTAATAGGCTTAGTCATATTTCAGGCTAGTTTTCTACCTAATTATGGGTGAAATGAAAGCGATAGTGGCTCAGGAATGTCCAGCTCTTTGCGACCCCATGGACTGTAGCCCAGCAGACTCCTCTGTTCATGGCATTCTCCAGGCAAGAATACTGGAGAGGGTAGACATTCCCTTCTTCAGCAGATCTTCCCAACCCAGGGATCGAACCCACGTCTCTTGCATTACAGGCAGATTCTTTACCATCTGAGCCACCAGGGAAGATAGGCCAATTAACAACAAGAAGACTGGACTGGGTAATAATTACTATGATTTCTTATAGTTCTCCAATTTGAGGCTGTGAGTTGAGAAAATGGAGAAATATTTTTTGTTTGAAACACATTTTTGGCCAACCAAAGTAACCATCTTCTTTTTAAAGTGGGAAATGCACATGGTACTATTCCTTATGGTCTCTGGAATTAGATTTTTCGCCAGTATTATTTTCCCAAGCTTGGACAGACATCAGTCTTAAAATTGGCCTGATATACGGGTGCTGTCATGCGATAGCTCCTTGGAACTTTACCAAAGGATGATCTGTGAACCTCTCTTGCTTTGTTCTCTTGCGATCATGCTTGACTCTAGCTCAGCTATATTTAAAGTTTTGGGAGAAGAGATTCCTTGAAAAAGACGGCACCAAAGTCTGTTCTAAAATTGAATATTTGGAAACCTCCAGTAAAAGTAAATCCATATGGCAGGTCTGCTCCCAGCTTGATCCTTGCACGACTGGGTCCAATATCCTTTGCGAGTTTAGTGAGTGCACGCACAATCTTGCATGTGCCCTTTGTGGTGGAAGTCAGTTATACTGGTTTTGTTTTTGTTTTTCTTTCCAGTGAGAGAACCTGGAGTATCAGTTCTGAGTTTCTGGGTTGGGGCAGGTTTTATTTTCTTAGCAGTAACCACACCACGAAAGAGAGAAACAAAGCAGTCCCTGACAAAAAGAAGTCTTGAAAAATAATATCAGCAACAAATACTAACTTTGAAGAGTTCAATGCGTTTGCCAACCAACTCAAAGCCTACTTTAACTAGTACACTCTTAGATCCTTCTCACAAGACCAGCTGCTGTTTCCACTGTTAGAGGACACCCATAACCACACAGCTCAAGGGAAGGGTGTCCCCCAGCTGGGTGTGACCAGCAGGGGCCCACACCACCCTGGATTCCTTGGTTTTGACAACTCCCAAATGCTCCAAGGGTTGGCCTTTGTCAACAGGACTCAGTCGGAAGACTCTTCAACTGTATTCCCTCATTTCCTCTCTCCAAGATGTTGATGAAAGTTGCTCAGTTGCTCCAACTCTTTGTGACCCCATGGACTGTAGCCCGCCAGGCTCCTCTGTCCATGGGATTTCCCAGGCAAGAATACTGGGGTGGGTTGCCATTCCTTCTCCAGGATCCATGAAAGTTTTAATTCAAATAAAATGCTTTGTTGTTGCTGGTTTCTGAGTCTTGAGAGTATGGAACAATTCACNTGACCCCATGGACTGTAGCCCGCCAGGCTCCTCTGTCCATGGGATTTCCCAGGCAAGAATACTGGGGTGGGTTGCCATTCCTTCTCCAGGATCCATGAAAGTTTTAATTCAAATAAAATGCTTTGTTGTTGCTGGTTTCTGAGTCTTGAGAGTATGGAACAATTCACATATGTAATTATAAATCACTCCCAGAGGAGTCAACAAATGTTGGCACGGCTACTGCTGCTACTGCTAAGTCACTTCAGTCGTGTCTGACTGTGTGCAACCCCGTAGACGGCAGCCCACCAGGCTCCCCTATTCTGGGATTCTCCAGGCAAGAACACTGGAGTGGGTTGCCATTTCCTTCTCTAATGCATGAAAGAAAAATGAAAGTGAAGTCGCTCAGTCGTGTCCGACTCTTAGCGACCCCATGGACTGCAGCCTAAGGGTCATCAATTAAAATCAAAGAGCATGAGTCCTTTTCACCTGGCAAATGAGCAGCTGGGCTCAAAGAAGAGACACACTTGCCCAGGGTTCCACTGGTGATCGGTGGCAAGGACAGCTGGTATGCTGGAAGACTCTGGTTTTCCAGGCAAGCCCTCTTTTCCTGTTTTCCTTATTCTCCCAGAATATACTGAAGCCGTTTGGGACTATTGCCGTGGAGGTCTGCAGATCTGAACGGTGTCTCGGGAATTCTAGCTGAGATGTTTACCTAAAGGGATTTATGGGGCCATGTCAATGGATAGTCTGAGGGAGGGTGGACTTTGGGAATGGTTTGATTTGGCACCTCTGTGCTGTCTTCTGGAACAAGGTTTCTTTTCCATCTTTCCGTTTAGCCATCGGGGGTGTCCTCTGTGTGGTCGTAACCCGGCTGTCAACAACTCCCTGGTTGGCCTGCTTCTCCATCAGGACCACAGAAATGAGTGAGGGCGTCATCCTGGAAGCCGTCAGAATATTGACCCTCACCTCTCCTTGGGTACTTCCCTGGTGGCTCAGGTGGTAAAGAATCTGCCTGCCATGCAGGAGACCCGGGTTCAACTCCTGGGTCAGGAAGAGCCCTGGAGAAGGAAATGGCAGCCCACTCCAGTATTCTTGCCTGGAGGATCCCACGGACAGACGAGCCTGGTGGGCTGCAGTCTACAGGGCTGTGAGCTTCGGACACGACTGAGCGACTAAACTGCCACTGCCTCTCCTTGGCCACGGCGGCTGTGGAGTTCACGCCTAAGCCTACGTTGTTGTCTGGTCTCTTTGGAACCCCACAGAAGGCAGCACGTCAGGCTCCCCTCTCCTTCACTGTCTCCCGGACTTTGCTCAAACTCGCGTCCATCGAGCAGTGATGCCATCCAAACATCTCATCCTCTGCCACCCTCTTCTTCTTTTGCTTTCAGACTTTTCCAGCATCAGGGTCTTTTCCAGTGAATCAGCTCTTTGCATAAGGTGGCAGCTTCAGCACCAGTCTTTCCAATGAATATTCAGGGTTGGTTTCCTTTAGGATTGACTGGCTTAATCTCCTTGGAGTCCAGGGGACTCTCAAGAGTCTTCTCCAGCACCACAATTTGAAAACATCAATTCTTCAGCAATCAGCCTTCTTTACTGTCCAGCTCTCACATCTGTACATGACCACTGGAAAAACCATAGTTTTGATTATTAGTCACTCAGTTCAGTCGCTCAGTTGTGTCCAACTCTTTGCGACCCTATGGACTGCAGCACACCAGGCTTCCCATGTCCATCACCAACTCCCAAAGCTTGCTGAAACTCATGTCCATCAAGTTGGTGATGCCATCCAACCATCTCATCCTCTGTCGTCCCCTTCTCCTCCTGCCTTCAGTCTCTCCCAGCATCAGGGTCTTTTCCAATGAGTTGGCTCTTTGCATCACATGGCCAAAGTATTGGAGCTTCAGCTTTAGCATCAGTCCTTCCAGTGAACATTCAGGACTGATTTCTGTTAGGATTGACTGGTTTGATCTCCTTGCTGTCCAAGGGACTCTCAAGAGTCTTCTCCAACACCATAGTTCAAAAGCATAAATTCTTTGGTGCTCAGCTTTCTTTAAGATGTGTATAAGAGACAGGTACTATTCCTTATGGTCTCTGGAATTAGATTTTTCGCCAGTATTATTTTCCCAAGCTTGGACAGACATCAGTCTTAAAATTGGCCTGATATACGGGTGCTGTCATGCGATAGCTCCTTGGAACTTTACCAAAGGATGATCTGTGAACCTCTCTTGCTTTGTTCTCTTGCGATCATGCTTGACTCTAGCTCAGCTATATTTAAAGTTTTGGGAGAAGAGATTCCTTGAAAAAGACGGCACCAAAGTCTGTTCTAAAATTGAATATTTGGAAACCTCCAGTAAAAGTAAATCCATATGGCAGGTCTGCTCCCAGCTTGATCCTTGCACGACTGGGTCCAATATCCTTTGCNAGTTTGTCATAACTTTTCTTATAGGACTATACAGACCTGTCTAAACCTGTAGCTATTGGTTAACTTAAATTTGAGTCATATGTATTGTTTTGAAATCACATCCCCTTAAAGCATGTATGTGGCACTGAGGCAAAGTGGGTGTTGAAAGCAAATGGAGATAGTTGCCAAGAAAAGGAAAGTGCACATAAGGAGGCAGCTCTGGGGTCCACTGTAGCTGCAAACATCGGAAACCAACCTGAGTTAGCTGGAATAAAAGGGGAGAGTTAATTCCAGGAATGTGGGTGTATCTCACGGAACCCGGGGACAGGGAAGCAAAAGGGTGTAGGGGCGGCGGGGAGAGAGTCAGGACCAGAGTCATTAGACCCCAAGATGGGCCCTTCCTCTCTCTTCTCCTCTCTCTCTCCTTCCCTCGTGCTCTCTCTCTTTCTCTCTCTGGCTCATCTCCTCACAGGACTCTCTTGTTTATAGACTGTCAGGTCCTATGCAGCAGCGCAGATGGCAGAAGATGGCTCTCAACTCATGTACATTCATATCCTTCCAACTTTCTACCTAAGCAGAAACTGACAAGCCGTCTCTGATTTCCAGTTCCTCATTCCTGGGAGATTCTACACGGCAAGTTCGGTTCAGGCATGTGCTCTGAGGTATGCAGAGTGTGCCAGTCAAGGTAAGACCCCTGGACCCCTCCGTGTGGGGTGAGGGGTGATGGGGCCCCTGGCAGGCTGATGGTCCTTAGAGAGGCCAGGCTAAGAGGCCCCCCCAAGCCCCCCGGGGAGGGGGTACGCTCTGCATGGTGTTTGTCCCCTCAAGGGCCTGTGGGAAATGACCATGCATCTTCTGCTAGTTAATCTGCTTCCACGCCCCCAGGATGGGCAGTTCTGGTGTGTGGAGGGAGGGATGTCCAGAGGTGAAGGGGTCGATGGCACCGGTAAGAAAGGAGAATCCTTTCTCCTAAACAACTTCAGAAATTTGAGACAATTCTACTTTTCAGCCTCGAAACCAAAAGGAGATGTTTGCTGACTCACAGGCAAGCGTTTCTAGTGTTGGTTCTCAGTGCTTTCCTCAAGCCCAGAGCTGCATCCTGGGGTGGGGCCGCCTCCTCCCGGGTGTTCGGATCCCCAGTCTTCAGTCTTAGGTGTCCAGCTCTCTGTTTACTTTTGCCAGCCCCACCCTTTCCTCGGGGACGGTGAGTCAGCGGCTTGGTGGTGATGTCTGAGGTCTGACCGCAAAGTCAGACAGTGATACTTTTGGGGGCTTAAAACTATCCATTGCAGTGAGGGGTCGTTTAGACTTTACCTTTGAGGATAAACCTATCAGACAGCTTTCCCCCCTCTGTTTTATTGTTTTACAACTTCCTCCTAAACCTAGAACAATAGCCTTATAAACGGGCAGGAAATCCCTCTGCCTCTATTGTAGGGAAAGAGAAGCGAATAGAAGACTTCCTTATCTCATTTAAAACAGATGGTTGTTCCATTTCAAATGGGTTTTACTCCGAGTGATTTCAAACTTTCCACAGCAGCGAGATCAGTGGTGGGACCTTAGGGTGGCAATGGGTTTTAGCTGAAGAAGTTTAAGGGGTTAAGAACATGAATGAACTCTAAGGCAGATCTCCTTAAGGAAGCAACACTAAAACTCTAAGGAATCTGAAAGTAGAGTGTGTGTGTGTAGGTGGGTGGGGGGCGGTAGTGGGGAGATGGGGACCGGAAAGAATTAGGAGGAAAGAAGCTGAGATCACTGATGGCCATTGTTAAGCCTGAACTGTGAATTTATTGGTTTGGATACTGGTTACCAATCAGGAGAGCTGGGCTGTAACTATGTATATAGCACGTAAACTTGACAAAGCTCTCTCTCTCTCTCCGCCCCCCCACCACATTTGTGGTATCATTTTATCCCCAAGGGATTCCCGGGTGGTGCTAGTGGTAAAGAACCTCCAATGCAGGAGGCGTTGGAGATGTGGGTTCAATCCCTGGATAGGGAAAATCCCCTGGAGGAGGAAATGGGAACCCACTCCAGTATTCTTGCCTGGAGAATTCCATGGACCCAGGAGCCTGGTGGGCTAAGTCCTAGTGACAACAGGTTGAAGATTCTGAAAGTGTTACTCACTCAGTCGTGTCGGACTCTTTGTGACCCCAAGGACTGTAGCTCACCAAGCTCCTCAATCTGTGGAGTTCTCCAGGCAAGAATACTGGAGTAGGCTGCCATTTCCTCCTCCAGGGGATCTTCCCGCCCCAGGGACTGAACCCTGGTTTCCTGCATTGCAGGCAGATCCTTTACCTTCTGAGCCACCAGGGAAGCTTATTCTTCTTCAGTTCGTTGTCTGATGTGGGTCTGCTCAACCTCCTGTGTTCTCCTTACTTTTATAGCTGCCTTGAATTGTTCTGCCCGAACTGACTCTGCAAGGAGGCTGGAGAGAGAGAGAAGGGACTTACCTACATCTCCCCCTCCTCATTCTCCCCCACCTAAGTCTCAAAACATTTTGAAAAATCTTGAACAGCACGTTTTTTTTGTTTTGGTAAAAATTTTGCTGATTTTTTTTTTCCTGTGGATGTGCATCTGGGCAGATTTAGACAGAAGCAGGTAGGCAAGGAAGAGGATGAAAGCATAGGAAGCCGATTCTTAAGGTGTGGGTTTCTCTGGGTAACAGGTGGGTTGTTTTGTCTTGTTTTTCGGCTGTACTGGGTCTTTGCGGCACGCGGGCTTTCTCTAATTGTGGTGCAAAGGCTCTAGAGTGAGCAGGCTCAGCAGCTGGGGCTCCTAGGTTTAATTGCCCCTCGGCATGCGGGATCTTATTTCCCCAACCAGGTGATGAAACCGCATCCTCGGCATTGCAAGCAGATTCTTAACCACTGGACCGCCGGGGAAGTCCTTTCCTGCAGTGGTGTGATCACGCAGGTTTCTGTGCTTTCACACTTGGGAAGATAGAAGGTGGAGGGTCACTGCAGCAGGACTGCTTGCTCGTTTCCGGAAGTCTGAAGGCTCTTTCGTACGGAAGAAGCCCAAACATGCAAAAGGCTTTCTGGAAGGAGAGCTACTCCAGTTATTTCTCCGCCACCCTGAGAAGCAGGTGCCACCCGGGGCTCCTGGGGTCTGCTCCTTGCCTTGGCGTCTTCTGCCAGACGCTCCATCTGCAGATGCCCATGGCCCGAGGCTGCTTGCGTGACTGGCTTGTGGAGGGCCTTGGACATGTCTTGCCAGAGCACCTCCCCAGTGTTTTGGAAACAGGTGAGTTGAGGTGGGCCAAAACTGACATGATTCACGCGAAGGTTACCAGGGTTTGGGTCAACTTTCTATGACCGTGAAGAGAAGAATGGTCGTCTGTCGCCACTAGGCAATTGGCCTGTGCCAAGTTTATTCTTAAACGTGTGTTGCTAGGGATATTCCTAGCAATAATTAATAATTACGGCAATGATTCATCTCTGCGTCTCCTGGAGTTTTGTTTTTTGACTCAACCGTGAGTTTATTCGACAAACACAAAACTGAAATGTGCTTACATCACCCGCTACTTACTCACTACTCAACCTCAGTGGCTTCCTGCTGGTCTTGGGAGAAGGATTAGGGTGTTTCTCGGTGACTTCGAGTCCTACCCAGCTCTCCAGCCCCCTGCTCCGACCCCTGTTCCCTCTGGGCCTCCACCAGCCCTGTTTCTAGTTCTTCAGATGCTCCAGGGAACAGTGGTCCACCACCTGGGCTGCTCTTTGCCCCCTCGCTGACATCTTTCTTTTTCTTCCTTTTCCTTTCCGTCTGCATCGGGTCTTTGTGGTGGCATGTGGTCTCTGGCCCTGGCACGTGATCTTGGCTGCTCCACAGCAGGTGGGATCCTAGTTCCCTGACCGGGAATCGAACCCGCATCACCTGCATTGGAAAGTCCCACGATGGGTGTCTTCCCTGACTGCCCTGATTAGGTTCAAGTCTCTGGACATTAAGCACTGAAGTGCAAGGCTCTCCTGAAGAGTCCCGGCCATAACTGTTTTGTCAAACTTATTCTGTGATTCTTTGACTCACATCCCAACTCGACTGCCCCTCACAAGGACTGACATCACTCACCTCTATATCTAGACACCTAGAGCATAATAGGTGTTTAATAATTTGTTGTTTAGTCACTCATTGTTGACTTTTTTTGCACCCCCAAGAACCGTAGCCTGCCAGGCTCCTCTGTCCATGACATTTCCCAGGAAAGAACACTGGAGTGGGTTGCCATTTCCTTCTCCAGGGGATCTTCCTGAATCAGGGATCGAACCTGCGTCTCCTGCATTGCTGTGTGTTAAATAAATGATGAAGTGAGTGAAAGGAAAATAAACCCTAGTAGGGAAATTACAAATAAAATCAGGCTTTGAATATAAAAGCCATTTCTTAGAGCAAAATAGAGTTATCATTCTCACCGACTTAAATTACTTATGTAACACACAGTTGATTCTCTCTTTTTTTGAGAATCCCATAACTGAGTCCCACATACAACATGATAGATGGCCGTTCTGTATTTTTTCCTTCTCTGTATTTTTCTTAATGGAAGCACATGGAACTTTCCAAATATCACTGTACGATTGGAAAAAGTGAAGCGGTGCCGTTCTGGGGGGAGGAGGGGAAGAAAGGGGAAAGGTTCTGAAAAGGGTTTATGTTTTCTAATCAAAGTCAGATGTAGAACTGATTTGGGGTCGCTTAAGGAGCACGCTTCATTTTCTCCACCGGGGGTCTTGTCCAGCACTGGAGGTTCAGTGGAAGTCCCTTGCAGACGAGAGTGTCCGCCCAGGGCCCTGTGTTTGTGCCTTGGCTGTCTGCTTTCAGCAGAGCAGAATCGGCACTCTGGGCAGACTCGAGAGAGCTCTGAATAAGAACCTGCTTGAGAAAGATTTCCTTACAAGTGAAACGTTACATTTCCACTCAACAGAAAGGTACTGCTGTGTGGCCGTAAAAAGCTGGCCCGAACCCTGTAACCTTTGCAGCTCGCGGTGTTATTTTTGGTTCATGCCAACGCGGATCACAGCTGTGACTCAACAGAGCCACTGAAGCAAGAATTCAGAGAGTTTAAAGCGCAGCGGACTCAGAAACGACTCTTTTTCCCCCTGATGGTGTCATTATGGCACATTTCTTGTAGTTTACCTTTTACAAATTTACCAACGGCATACAGATGAGCTCAGCTGTTGTTTGGCATCCCGAGGCCTGAGCTGCGTCAGCACGCTTCCTCAAATCCCACTGCAGGCGACGGATGGTGGAGCTTTCCTTTCTGGGGTGTTTGTTTTACGTAAGTAATGACTTACTTTGCAGAGGTTAAAAAAAAAACCTTGTTGATATATTTCTCCCTCAAATAAACCCAAAATAGAGTTGGGGTTTGATGTAAACGTTGGTAATTTCCCATTCAGAGGTGACAGAGAGCCCGTATCGATTGCTTCTGTGCTGGGTCTTGCTTTCTCCCCCATCTGTGTTAGAGACATGAGGATGTGCCTTGGCTGTCTGCTTTCAGCAGAGCAGAATCGGCACTCTGGGCAGACTCGAGAGAGCTCTGAATAAGAACCTGCTTGAGAAAGATTTCCTTACAAGTGAAACGTTACATTTCCACTCAACAGAAAGGTACTGCTGTGTGGCCGTAAAAAGCTGGCCCGAACCCTGTAACCTTTGCAGCTCGCGGTGTTATTTTTGGTTCATGCCAACGCGGATCACAGCTGTGACTCAACAGAGCCACTGAAGCAAGAATTCAGAGAGTTTAAAGCGCAGCGGACTCAGAAACGACTCTTTTTCCCCCTGATGGTGTCATTATGGCACATTTCTTGTAGTTTACCTTTTACAAATTTACCAACGGCATACAGATGAGCTCAGCTGTTGTTTGGCATCCCGAGGCCTGAGCTGCGTCAGCACGCTTCCTCAAATCCCACTGCAGGCGACGGATGGTGGAGCTTTCCTTTCTGGGGTGTTTGTTTTACGTAAGTAATGACTTACTTTGCAGAGGTTAAAAAAAAAACCTTGTTGATATATTTCTCCCTCAAATAAACCCAAAATAGAGTTGGGGTTTGATGTAAACGTTGGTAATTTCCCATTCAGAGGTGACAGAGAGCCCGTATCGATTGCTCCTGTGCTGGGTCTTGCTTTCTCCCCCATCTGTGTTAGAGACATGAGGCCATGAACTCAGAGCGCAATAGGCATGGACTCCAGTAGACCAGTGCTAAGCGTGCTAAGTCACTTCAGTCGTGTCCGACTCTGTGCGACCCTATGGACAGCAGCCCACCAGGCTCCTCTGTCCACAGGACGCTCTAGACAAGAATACTGGAGTGGGTTGCCGTTTCCTTCTCCAGTAGACCACATACGAGTCTATTTGTCAATATCCTTCAGACGTTTGGCTTCATTTCACTTTTTTTTAATTTAAAAAATACTTTTATTTATGTATTTGGCTGTGCCATGTCCTGGGATCCTAAATCACCGCATGTGGGATCTAGTTCCCTGACGAGGGATTGAACTTGGGCCCTTTGCACTGGGAATGAGGGGTTTTAGCCACTGGACTGCCAGAGATGCCCCTTGGCTTCATTTTACTGATCACCACTTAAACTTGAAGAACAATCCCATTTTCCTCTCTGAGGATGCATAGGAAAGGGGACGCAGAAGAAATGATACTGCATTTTTAAAGAGGTTTTTTTAAATCATTAACTTAATTTTTGACTGTGGTGGGTCTTGTGGGTGCACACAGGCTTTCTCTAGGTGCAGTGAGCGGGGGATGGGGCGCTACTCTTGGTTGCGGTCCTGGGCTTCTCCTTGCAGAGGCTTCTCTTGTCTTGGAGCCCAGGCCCTAGGTGGCTCAGTAACGGCAGCTAGCAGGCTCAGTGGTTGCAGCGTGTGGTCTCTAGACCACAAGGCTCAGCAGTTGTGGCACTCGGGCTTAGACGCTCCGTGGCAAGTGGGATCTTCCTGGACCAGGGACTGAACTGGTCTCCCTTCCTTTGCAAGGCAGAGTCTTAACCGCTAGACCACCAGGGAAGCCCAAGTTACTGCATTTTTAAGCTTTGTGGTAGCTTAAAGAATGTAGACTTAAGAAGTCTAAGGACTAACATGTTAATGTGCTATTTTTTGTTGTTATTTGTGAGAAAGATCACTAATCAAATACAGAACCAAGGAAACAGGCAGTGCATTCGACCTATTTTCTCTTTGGGGAACAGACCCAGCTGCTGCGCTCAGGCCTGCCACTTACAAAATGCTCCAGAGCAAAAGCTATGCTGTCTTATGCACACTGTCACTGCAATCAGACTGAGCTCTGCGTGTTTCCACCTCAGCGTGAAAGGTGGAAAAATAATTTTGGAGCTCTTCTTTGAATAGCAAGAGTGTTAGCCCCAAAGAAACTGTATTTCTATGATATTCCTTGGATGTTGGTGGGAAGTACCTCTCTAAGGTGAGTGTACAAATCCTCTTTATGTACTGTCTTTGGGCGTCTACAGAAAATGGGCACTACGTCGGAAGCATCTCATCTGAGATTGGTCTTTTAAAGTTGAGGTATAATTGACATGATGTTCATTAGTTTTAGGTAATGGGCTTCCCAGGTGGCTCAGTGGTAAAGAATCTGCCTACCAATGCAGGAGATGCGGCTTCCATCCCTGGGTGGGGAAGATCCCCTGGAGGAGGGCATGGCAGCCCGCTCCAGTATTCTTACCTGGAGAATCCCATGGACAGAGGAGCCTGGCGGGCTATAGTCCACAGGGCGCAAAAGAGTCGAGCATGCCTGTAGTGACTGAGCGCAGCACACTGTTTCAGGAAATGCAACGTAGTGAGTCACCATATGTATATGCTTCAAAATGGTCACCATAAGATTAGTCAACATCCGTCATAATACACTTACAAAGCTTTTTTCTTGTGATGAGCATTTTTAAGATCTACTCTCTCAACAACTGTCAGACAGATGGTGCAGGATTGTTATATGCAGTCACATGCTGTGCATCACGCCCCAGGATCGATTTGTCTGATAACTGGAAGCTTGCCCCTTTTGCATCCGTCACCCAGTTTCCACCACCTCGACTGCCCGCCACCCTGGTCTGGCAACCACCAGTCTCCTCCCTGTATTCCGTGTCTATGAGCTCAGTTTTGATTTTGCCTTGTTTTTTAGATTCCATGCGTAAGTGATATCACATAGTATTTGTCTTTGATTTCTTTCACTTAACATAATGCTTTCAAGATCCATCCATGTTGTCACAAATGGAAGGCTTCCTTCTTTTTCATGGATGAATAATATTCCATTGTGGAAATTAGTTCTTATTTTTAATAAAGATTATTAGAATTTTTCACACTAGGAGAGTCTCCAGGAATCATGGAGGTTTGCTACTTTTTAGAGATGCAGAAAGCAGCACAGAGAGCTTATGGAACTTGTCTGAAGTTACAGAGCTAAATGGTGGTAAAATTGGGCTTCACAGGTAAGTTCAGTACGTCCTTGAATCTTCACCTGCTTCAGAACAAGTTGGTCCAGAGAACTGAGTGTTCCCAAGAATTTAGATTCACAAATCTGAAAAAAAATTTATTTCAGTCACAAAATGTTATAAGAGAAAACACTGAGAATATTGAGTAAACATTGAAAATATTAGCACAAATGGACATTGTTCCCACTGAGAGAAAAAGTATTTCCTGTATCCTTCTGTGTATCTCGATTTTGAGGTTATTTTGGAAGTTGCTGAAATTCAGTTTGGCAAAGCAATTCACTGTGAAAGACATGTTAGGAAACTAAAATTTTCTCTACTGACTGTCTATCAACAAATGAGCACTGAAATGTTATCTATAGGAACGAAGATTCATTTGTTCCTGGCACACATGAGGAGCTCAACAAATATTTACTGAATGGTTGTATAAGAACGGCAGTGCTGTGGAGGTTAGCCTGCGACTATAGACCCGTTAGTAAGGTGTTTAAACCTCAGTGTTGAACAGAACAAGCCAGGCTCACATCAGCATCTTGCGTGATTCCATTTCTATGAAGTCCAAAACCAGGCAAGCTACTGAGACTGTTGCAAGTCAGGACTGGGGTTATCTTTGGGAGGAGCAGCTACTAGAAGGGGGGTTTAAAGGCTGATCGTGTTGTTTCGAGCTGGGTGCTGGTTATGCACGCGGGCTCAGCATGTGAAAACTCACCAATAGCACATTAAGACCTACGCACGTTCTGGATGTATATCGTTGCCATTGTTCAGTCACTCAGTTGTGTCCGACTCTTTTGCGACCCTGTGGACTGTGGGCCGCCAGGCTCCTCTGTCCATGGGATTTCCCAGGCAAGAATACTGGAGTGGGGTGCCATTTCCTCCTCCAGGGGATATTCCTGACCCAGGCATCGAACACACATCTTCCGCATTGGCAGACAGATTCTTTACCACTGGGCCCCAGGGAAGTCTGAATGTATATTATAGGTCAATAAAAAATAAATATGTGTAACATTTCATCTTAGGAACAGAGTTAGCCCATGAGAGAAATTTCCATAGGGTAAGTTCAAAACAACAATGTCAGAAGGTGGGGTGAAGGATTACCTTTCATAATTCTGTAAAATGTGCACCACTTACACTGTCGAAGAATAGATAGAGCTTTGACTCTCGTGTCAAAATGTATGCAGCCACCTCCATAGATTTCTGACAGTTTTATCATGTAGCTGACAGTTGCAAAGCATGTCTCAGATACATGCAGATGTCAGTAGGATGTATCTTGTATTGTGTATCTTGTAAGACTGAAAAATGAATTCACAAAAATAAACTGTGACACTGGTCCCATTGACTTTCTTTGTCAGCTTTATGAAAGCACTTTCAACGTAACTGACTATATATATAGTGGTGAAGAATAATGTTTTTTAATTAGTAAATTAGTTTTTCTTTTGAGAAGTCATGATCTAAGTAAATACCCATTTTAGGAAAGAGTATGTTAGTATTAGGCCTTCTCAGGTGGCTCTGTGGTAAAGAAACCACCTGCTAATGCAGGAGATGTAGGTTCGATCCCTGGGTCAGAAGACCCCCAGAGGAGGAAATGGTAACCTACTCCAGTATTCTTGCCTGGAGAATCCCATGGACAGAGGAGCCGGGTGGGCTATACCCATGAGGTCCCAAAGGGTGATACATGACTTAGTGACTGAGCATGTATTATGCATTTTTATAACTGCAAATTTACACTAACCATTAGTAGATGTTGTTGATGGTAGTCATTAAGACCGTGCACGGCCGGGGTGGAAGCTGACCGGGATGTGTTGAAATATAGCAGATGAAGACCACAATCCATAGCCATCTGGGGAAGGAGGAAGATGGGGAGGAGGCTGGAGGGGATGTGTGCTGGGCATGGACTGAAGGAAAGCTCTTGGAAGTGGAACACCCAGAAGCACTTGGGCAGTTACCCGTCATTGATAGGGAGATCGTGGTGATGATGCTGTGGGTGTGAGACAGACACAGGCTGCTGCTGAATCCAGAGAGCCACGCCCCTGGGAGATCACAAGGAGGCGTGACCAGTGTGTACCTGGGGCATTTTGCCCTGATTCAGGGGTAGGAGATACACCTCCTTTGTTGTGACAAAAGTAGAAGAAGATAAGGTTGTAGATTTGGTAGGAAGATGAAGACTTTTCTCTGCAACAGTTTCCCACCCCCTATCCTTTATGAGGCAGGAGGCTGGAGATTGAGGAGGTATAAACTCAACATTTGCTTTGGCCACCTGATGTGAAGAACTGACTCATTTGAAAAGACCCTGATGCTGGGAAAGATTGAAGGCGGGAGGAGAAGGGGACGACAGAGGATGAGATGGTTGGATGGCATCACCGACTCAATGGACTTGAGTTTGGGTAAACTCTGGGAGTTGGTGATGGATAGGGAGGTCTGGTGTGCTGCAGTCCATGGGGTCTCAAAGAGTCGGACACGACTGAGTGGCTGGACTGAACTGAAACTCAGCATTGTGTGGAGACAAGAGAACACTCCATCGGCAATGTCCTTGGGAAACTGATGAGTATGACCTTGAGGCTAATCTCCATACTGGCTATGTTTCCCCAGCAGCGTCTGGGGCTCATTCAGGTTTGGGAGAATATTGGAAGAGTTACTGGTTGATTCAGATGATCACTATTTTATAGTTAGGTATGCTTTCAAAGTCGCATCTTGTTTTTATCAAAATGCCAGTTGTGAATGTGATGCTGCCAGAGAAATGGACGGAATTCACAGCGTGCTGACATGGTATTTCTGGATTCTGTATTTATTTTCTTGGGATGAAAAGCAGAGACTTAGGCAAAGAATTAGATGTTGGGAATTAAATTTCTGGTTACTAAATTTTACCGGAGTATTACATACCCCATGAGGCTGGTAAATGAAGTTTTAGTAAGCCCCATGGTTTTGCTTCCCAGGTGGCGCTAGTGGTAAAGAACCTGCCTGCCAATGCAGGAGACACAAGAGACGCGGGTTCGATCCCTGGGTCGGGGAGATCCCCTGGAGGAGGGCATGGCAGCCCACTCCAGTATTCTTGCCTGGAGAACCCCATGGACAGAGGAGCCTGGCGGGCTACAGTCCACAGAGTCGCTCAGAGTCCGACATGGCTGAGGCATGCATGAACAGCTTAGAAATGTTCCCTAGAATTCATGGTCATCTCAGCAGGAAGAACTGCAGTAAGCCCTCAAGGACACTCTCCTCTCCCTTCTCTGAACTGAACGAGACCCACCAGCACACCCTCTTGGCCGCACACACATCCTTCCTTGATCCTGTACTCACCTCCAGCTTTATTGGATCATTTTTCCTTCCCAGGAGACCTTCTCCCTCTTCTGCCTTCTCTACTTCTTCACTTCCATGGACTTGCCTTATACACCAGTTTCCTTCCCTCTGCAATTCCCTCCCTAGGATCTCAAAGGATGTTCTGATGGTTACGTCCAGGGGAAGCACTTCAAACACCGCCTTATTACACCTCCGACAGCATTTTCACCATGGAATCTCCTCCATATCGAATGAGATGGCACCATTCTCCTGGTTCCCCACCCATCTCAGTGATAATCCCTAGTGTGTTTTCTGGTTCCCTCTTCCTCCTCTGACTCCTAGAATGTCAGCGGCCTCTAGAACTCCATCCTGAGCCCTCTAGTCACTCTACACTTAATGCACTCACACTTATGACTCCAGCTTCCAAATCAATGTCTCTAGCCAGGTGTTACTAGGACATATTCCTGTACGTCCAGCTGAAACTGTTTGGGTGTCGTCTGGAGAGCTCCAAAGAGCTCCAGTAAGACAGTTCTTTATGTCTCAGCTCAGGAAAGAATTCAGCAAGAGGCAAAGTGATAGATAAGAAGTGATTTACCAGAATGGGACATTGTGAGGTTTACAAGCAGGCAGGTGAGAAATGCTGCACCCCAAGAACTTATTGGGCAACAGTTTTATAATCAAAGGAAAAGTGGGGAGGGGAGAAGACCTTTGTCTTCCTTGAGTGACCTCACGCTTCTATCGTCCGCTCCTCCTCCAGGTTGAGCAGGCGAGTGTTCTTGTCCCCACATGGTCAAGCTAGGTCCGCAAATTACTGTTTCTCTCTGTGGGCAGAGAGCATGTCCTAGGGGTCACTCACTTACTGAGCTCCCTGGGCAGCAAGTGGAGCTCATGCCACCACTGTTGTACTCTTTGGGGGCACGTCTCGGGCTTCTGCGGCCTGGTTTTGTGGCTAAGCAAGCCTGCTCTCTTGAGTGATCGTTAACTTCCAGGGGGCTCCCATATTTCTCCCACTTACACTCCCCTGATGTAATCACCTCCTTTATCCCTTAACTCTGTCCCTGGCATTCCCCCCTCCAGGTGGTCACTTGTTTTGCTCACAAGGGGGTAAGGGGTGACTTGACCGACCATCAGCTGTCTCCTGCTGGGGAGGAGTAAACACCGGGCTGACTGTCCCTTCTCTGCTGGGAGAACGGCAAGTCGGTGTCCCTCTGGGGAGCATCATCCTCTTAGCCCTCTCAGTTGATAAGCATTAGAGAATGAGTCTACAGAAAGATAGAAATGAAAAGAAATCCCTCAACAAGCATTAGAAAAGTCATGAAGAGATTGTAACCATGATTTTGAAGATCCAAACCGCTTTTCCCCGGACAGATTTTAAATCTGCAGGAGGGTCGTTCAAGGCTTCAATCTGTTTCTTTTTGGTTAGGCTACGAATCTCAGTGTTTTATGTTTGAGGGTCTGTGGAGTCTTTTATTTCACTCATAGATTTAATCTGCTCTTTTTTCTTTTTCTGTTAATATCCTTTGGTGATACGGGCGGCTTCCTTGTCCCTTGAGACACCGAGTGGCCCCTGATTTAGCCAGTAAGGCCCTTCCATTAAAGAAACAGGCCAACCAGGCACAAGCAGATGGGAATATAGGAAACACTAGCCATTGAGGTTGCAGAAAAGGGGTCTCAGGGAGGTGTGCCCCTGTCTTTTCCTTGACACTCCCATGACACAGTTCTTACAGTCGTTAAGATTTGTAGTCCTCTGGGTTAAGACCAAGAAGGCTGCACCAGTGTCTGTTAGAAATTTTATTCAGTGGCCCGCCACTTCAGTGACCCCTTAGGCACTAGCTGGTAGATGGCACCTCTAGGTAGAGCCACTTCTCACCTTGGGCCCGGTCAGTCTTTTGATTGTGAAGCCATCAAAGGCCAAGGGTCCCTGTCACTCACTGGCATCTGGAACAAGCCCTCTGCCAGTGCCCTGGCTGTTTGGAAAGGGCACATCGATCCCAATCTTTCCTCCCGTGTCCCTTCTGTCACACAGGGTGCACTGATTTTGTCTGGGTGCCCACGGGCCATGTGGTTTAGCTTGGCCAAATCGGCCCAGAGAGTCTGGCCTCCCCTGTGTTGGTTTCTAAGTGGACAAAGCCATGTCACCATTTGGGCCTTTTGTTCGTCTCTCTGGGCGTTTTCACCCTCTTTGGCCATATCCCTGTTATTGAAAACAGAATAAGCCAATTGGAGTAAATCGCTCGTGGGGGTCTAAGGACTGGCAATTGTTTTTTGGATGTCTTTTTTCCCCCGATAGCTGGGGCAAACTGGACTGTGACATGGGTAACAGAAAGGGCCTATCCCTCGGGGGAGGAAGGATCCACATTTGTGAACTTTTTTAAAGCCTCCACTCAGCTCCTTTGAAAAACTGAAGGATTTTCATCTGGTCCCTGTTGGACTTCTTTCACTTTCTCGTAATTAATGGGTTTTATTGTGAGCTCTTTCATGCCATCTATTTAACCATTAATCATGTGGTCCCATCTATCTCTATCAATAAAACTTATCTGGTGATTCCACTGTGGCTCTGCCTCGGGGACAGCGTTCTTCCCCGCCCAGTGTGCTGGGTGACCTGCTGGGGCTGGGCGCCCCGTGGTCAGCGAGGGCTCTGTCAGCATGAGCTCTTCCTGTAAAGCAGTGACTGGGGTCTTGGCTCCTACCTCTGAGACAGCCCTTGCTGGGGCAACCGTTTTCATGAATTTAGCAGCTTTCACCCAGAGAAGGCAGTGGCACCCACTCCGGCACTCTAGACTGGAAATCCCATGGATGGAGGAGCCTGGTGGGCTGCAGTTCATGGGGTCGCTAAGAGTCGGACACGACTGAACGACTTCACTTTCACTTTTCACTTTCATGCATTGGAGAAGGAAATGGCAACCCACTCCAGTGTTCTTGCCTGGAGAGTTCCAGGGATGGCGGAGCCCAATGGGCTGCTGTCTGTGGGGTTGCACAGAGTCGGACATGACTGAAGCGACTTAGCAGCAGCAGCAGCAGCAACCTGGAGGAGGAGCGGATGATGGAAGCATGAGGTCCATTCAAGGAAGACAAAGAACGTCTTCTCCCCTCCCCACTTTTCCTTTAATTGTAAAACTGTTGCCCAGTAAGTTCTAGGGGCGTGATATTTCTCACCTGCCTGCTTGTAAACCTCACGAGCATCCCATTTTGGTAAATCACTTCTTATCTATCTCTTTGCCTCTCATCTGAATCCTTTTCTGAGCTGAGACATAAAGAACTGTGGTACTGGAGCTCCTCAGAGCCCCCGAAATGACACCGAAATGGTTTCACAACGAGGCAGCTCCATGTGGACATCCTTTGAGAGCCTCCAACGCAATACGTGCAGAGCAGAGTGCATCTGCTGCTGAACCCCGCCTCTGGAAATACCTGTGCTCTCCACCACGTTCCTCAAGCCAGAAACCAATGGGTCAAGGCCGGCGTCTCCCTCACTTTCTTCCTGGACATCAACCACAGAGACCCAGCCCACCTCGATCCTAAGTGCCTTCACCTCCATCACACCTGCCATTGCTCCAGTTCAAGCCTGAGACATGAAGACACCCGACCTTCCTTTCCTCTTATTTCTGGACGCATCAAGATGATCTACCTGCCACAGTGCCTGCAGAGCCACCCTTCTAACCTGCAAACAGAATCTTGTCACACCTTTGCAAAAAACTGTTCCACAACTCTGTTCCACCAATGGTATATAATTTTTACTCCTCAGTAGGGCATACCTGGGGCTTCCCCGGTGGCTCAGCAGCAAAGAATCTGCCTGCAGTGTCGGAGATGCAGGAGCCACAGGTGGCGATCCCTGGGTCGGGAAGATCCCCTGGAGGAGGGCATGGCAACCCACTCCAGTATTCTTGCCTGGAGAATCCCATGGACAGAGGAGACTAGCGGGCATGTGGTTGCAAAGAGTTGGANCTGCCTGCAGTGTCGGAGATGCAGGAGCCACAGGTGGCGATCCCTGGGTCGGGAAGATCCCCTGGAGGAGGGCATGGCAACCCACTCCAGTATTCTTGCCTGGAGAATCCCATGGACAGAGGAGACTAGCGGGCATGTGGTTGCAAAGAGTTGGACACGACTGAGTGTCTGAGCACAGCAGGGCATTACAGGTCTCTAGACAATTAGGTTTCTTTTTGTGCCTTTACCCTCAGCTTTTGACTCAGATCGTAGAGCCCTTGCAAATCAAACATACGGATGTCCTCATCAGGAGTCGTGGTCTTTCTTTTCTTGGCCTCCGCTTTCCTGGGACAGCCTCTGATGGTTGTCCATCACACAAAGTGAGATGTCTACTATCTTCCTCGCTGTGTGTCCAAAATGGAGAACAGAGAACCAACCCTTTCCAACGACTGCCCGCTATTTAGAGGCATTCACTCCATCGAGGATTTTTCAGGAGGCAGCAGACAGCTCCTTACCAGCCTCAGCCATGACTCCTGTCTTCCTCCCATACCCCCAGGAGTACAGAGAGGGGGACCCCTTGGACTCAGCAGCCAATGGCCTGGGTTGGGGGAGGCTTTTCCCTTCCTCACCAGGGAGGCAGGGCTCTTTTCCCACGCGGGGAGCATCCAGAGAGTCACTCGCAGAGATGAGTGACTCGCAGGAAGGAAGGCCGGAGTCTCACTCCTTCGCTTCAAGCTTGTGAAGCTGGAAACCCGGTATTTTCCTCTGGGGTCTCCCTGGGAGCAGAGGGGAGCATGGTGAAGGGATTTGTGGAGGAGCTTGCTGGGTATCCCCCAGGGTTAGGAGCATGTATATCCATGGAAACAGAGCCTCTGCCTGACATTTCTAAGGTGAGATGCTTTCTAACTTGAACAAAAATTTCTTCATTTATTTTTAAATTTTTGGCCGCACTGGGCCTTCAACTGTTGCACGCAGGCTTTCTCTGGTTGTGGAAGGCAGGGGCTGCTTGTCGTGGTGGTGCGTGGGCTTCTCACTGCGGCAGCTTCTCTTGTCATGGAGCACAAACTCCAGGGCGCGAGGGCTTCCGTATATGTGGCTCACGGGCATAGTTGCTCTCTGGCAGGTGGGATATTCCCGGACCAGGGGTCGAACCCGTGTCTCCGGCAGTGGCAGGTGTATTCTGATTCATTGTACCAGCAAGGAAGTCCAGAGACTTTTCTAACTTTTGCCAGAAGGGTGCGTGCATGCGTGCTAAGTCGCTTCAGTCGTGTCTGACTCTTTGAGACCCCAAGGACTGTAGCCCGCCAGGCTTCTGTGTCCATGGGATTTCCCAGGCAAGAATACTGGAGGGGGTTGCCACGCCCTTCTCCAGGGGATCTTCCCAACCCAGGGATCAAACTGGCGTCTCCTGTGGCTCCCGCACTGCAGGCAGATTCTTTCCTGCTGAGCCACAGGGGAAGCCCAGTGGGGTGAGTAAGAACCGCAATTTAACATAGTTTGGATAAAGAAGATGGCTGTTGCGGGCCTCACTGTAGTTCTCTTTGGCCTTCAGAGGACATGAAAAAGACCTTCAGTGACTTCCATGAATAAATAACAAAGAGCACTGAAGTTAGATGAGAGGCAGGAAGGAAGGCCCTCCAGGAGGCATCTGGGCCAGCAAGGGGATGCCCAATGTGGGGAGATGACTGAGGGCCAGAGAGACACATGGTACCCCTTTTTGAAGGGCTTCTCAGTGATGGCGAAGGCAGGGGGAAATCTGAACACCACCTCCACCATATATATATATGCCCATATGTACCCATACATATATACCCAAACACATGTCCTGGGTATACAGAAGCTATGATATTGCCAGAGGGCAGCAGCATCAGGTGGCTCAAAGATGCTCCCCATCACTGCCAGCAGCAGGACATGAGTTGTCTGGATAAGCTTTGCTTTCTTGTTTGTTTCTTCAAGTCCTTACCCCTGCAAGAGGGAGGCCCAGGATAGGCACGACGGCAGAGAAGCAGACCACATCCTTTGAGGTGCTGATAAAGGAGAGTGTTGAGGAAGATAAATAGCTTTAAAATCACACACACACACACACACACACACACACACACAGAGTTTTAGAAGCTAAGAAAATATCTTTGGAAATAAGAACAGTAATTCCAGTGCTTGAGAATCTGTCAGCCTCTCCCTGGTTTTCTTAAACACTGAACATGTCTAAATTATAAAATTGACACCAGGAGGGGCACACAAAATATTTTGCAAACTTGGGCTCCAGTCATGGAATATTGTCTTATGGATGAATTATCTCCTCTGAGAAATCATTTCAAACCTATGAACATCCATTTAAACGTTAGAGATATTAAAGGGAGAAGAGCAAGATATCAAAGAAGCTGACATTTTAAACAAGATACTGAATATAAATCTATGCTCATCAAGTCAAGATGTGCATCAAAGCAACAATAAATTGACATGTTCATTTCCATCAGTAAGGAGACCAAAGCTGTTCATTCCTGCAATGAGGCAATCATATTCGACATCTGCCTGTTTTCTGATCGGGAACATTTTAAAAGGCAGATGAGCAAGAATGAGGAAACACACAACTGTATAATACAGTTGAGCACTTTTCTTAGTTATACTTAAAATGGATTCTGCTGCTACTGCTGCTAAGTCGCTTCAGTCGTGTCCAACTCTGTGCAACCCCATAGATGGCAGCCTACCAGGCTCCCCCATCCCTGGGATTCTCCAGGCAAGAACACTGGACTGGGTTGCCATTTCCTTCTCCAATGCATGAAAGTGATAAGTGAAAGTGGAGTCACTCAGTCATGTCCGACTCTTTGCAACCCCATGGACTGCAGCCTTCCAGGCTCCTCCGTCCATGGGATTTTCCAGGCAAGAGTACTGGAGTGGGGTGCCATTGCCTTCTCCAAAATGGATTCTAGGGACAATAAAAACAGAATAGATTTTGTGTTTTGTTTTGGCAGAATTCTGAAGACTATGCTGAGAAGTTATAATGTTCTATGAGATACCCTTCATAAAACATTTTTTTTGCTACCACTTTAAAAAGTTTTAAATTTTATAAAGGAGTATAGTTGATTTACAATGTTGTATTTCATAGCTCAGTTGGTAAAGAATCCACCTGCAATGCAGGAGACCCCGGTTCCATTCCTGGGTTGTGAAGATCCACTGGAGAAGGGAAAGGCTACCCACTCCAGTATTCTTCAGCTTCCCTTGTGGGTCAGGCGGTAAAGAATCTGTCTGTAATGCGGGAGACCTGGGTTTGATCCCTGGGTTGGGAAGATTCCCTGGAGAAGGGAAAGGCTACCCACTCCAGTATTCTGGCCTGCAGAATAGTCTCCAGGGGGACTGTATAGTCCATGGGGTCGCCAAGAGTCAGACTAACTGAGCGGCTTTCACTTCAGTGCGCTTCTCTGGTTTCAGACGTGCATCTGCCTGGCTCCCTTTGCTATAGGTCTTGTTGGGTTTCTACTTTATCCATTGTTGTATAGTTCCTAAGTTGTGCCCGACTCTCTTGTGACCCCGTGGACTGTAGCCCACCAGGCTCCTCTGCCCATGGAATTTTCCAGGCAAGAATACTGGAGTGGGTAGCCATGTCCTCCCCCAGGGGATCTTTGTCCCAAGGATTGAACCCACGTCTCCTGCACTGCAAGCAGTCTTTACTGCTGAGCCAGTGGGGAAGCCCGTTTTTATGCACAGCAGCGTGTATATGTTAATTCCAGCCTCCTAATATTTATCCCTCCCTTCTCCCCCTTTCGGTAACCATAAGATTGGTGAAACATTATTATAAGGTTTTGACCTTATAATAATGTGGATCCAATAATGGGCGTGGGATGCTCCTTCAAAATCTTAGCTCCACATTTTTTAGTGAAGATACTGAAGTGCTACATTGTATGAACTCCTCACCTGAAAGTGAGTGGCAAGTGATGAAATCTCCCCCAGCTGTGTTAAGGAAGGGCCAACGGGGACTAGACAGTTGAAGGCATAAGGCTGGAGAAATGTAAGATGTTTTATATTTCGACCCCGTTGAGTTGAGGCGTCTCAGTAAGTTGGTTACTTAACACTCTCAATCCTAACCATAGCTCTCTAGCTTTCTTTTGATCAGGATTTCTGTTCCTCACTTTCTTCTCCATTTCAGTTTTCTGTTGCTACAGATCGCCTCGATATTTAGCAGCGGAAAACAACAAACATTTATTATCTCACAGTCTCCATAGGTCACAAATTTGGGTGCAGCTTACCTGGCTTACTACAATATTCCCCTCTGGGCCTTCCTACTTTTATGCTCTGCAAAGCAGCCTATTAAATAGCTTAAAATACAGTATCAGAGTCAGTTTTCCTTGGTTCTAACCCTTTGGGGGTGGTTTATCCTTTATCCTTTGATGGTCTGAATTCCTCACGATCCTGTCTGATATATCTCGACACATCATCCAGATCACTTTTTAAAAAACCAGCTTTACTGAAGTACAGCTAGCCTACACAGAGCTGCACCTATTCAGTATAAGCAGTTCAATGAGTCTGGACATGTGCAGACACCAATGGAACCTTCACCACGGTCAAGGTCAAAGACGTTTCCCCCACCTCCAAAAGTTTCCACATGTCCTTCCTTTCCTTTTCTGGGTAAGAACACAGACCATGGAATCTATCCTCAGTAAAACTTTAAGTGCACGATAGGGTATGGTTAAGGAAATCCCTGATGGCTCAGTGGCAAAGAATCTGCCTGCCAGTGCAGGAGACTCGGGACACTTGGGTTCGATCCCTGGGTCGGGAAGATCCCCTGGAGTAGGCAATGGTAACCCACTCCAGGATTCTTGTCTGGGTAACCCCCATGGACAGAGAGGCCTGGAGGGTAACAGTTTATATTGTTGCAGAGTCAGACACGACTGAGCACAACACACACACACACACACACACACACACAGAGGGTCTGGTTAACCAGAGGCGTTAGGGTACACAGTGGGTTTCTAGCACAGATTTTTGTATATTTATGTCTTTGTATGTGCATATGTTTTTTCTTCTATTTGATGATTTTGGCTGCTCTCGGTCTTTGTTGCGGCATGCACTCGTTGCTGCAACATACGGGGACTTAGTTCCCTGACCAGGGATTGAACCCCGGCCCCTGTATTGGGAGCTCGAAGTCTTAACCACTGGATCACCAGGAAAGTGCCCTCTGATTCTTGCATAACTAGAACACAGCAGTCTTGAAAAGAATGTCTTGAGTTTCCCTGATAAAAAGAGAAAACGACCAGAACTAAGGTAATTACATAAAAGGCTTACCATGAAACATAGACTTCCATGAACCTGTAAGTGATAATAGGATCATTTCATTAATTGAATGGGCTTCCCTGGTGGCTCAGGAGGTAAAGAATCCACCTGCAATGCGGGAGACCTGGGTTCGATCCCTGGGTTGGGAAGATCCCCTGGAGGAGGACCTGGCAACCCACTCCAGTATTCTTGCTAGAGAATTCCATGGACAGAGGGGCCTGGCGGGCTATAGTCCATGGAGCTGCAAAGAGTCAGACACAACTGAGCGACTAAGCAGAGTACAGCAGCATTTACAAAGTCTCCCCTTCAGCTCCTGTTTCGTGGCGGGGAGAGACCGCTATCTTGCCTCAGCCAAGTGCACGGTTGACAGGAGGCCTGGCCCACTGGTGTTGTCTGGAAGGGCTCTTTTTGCATTGACTCTGGGGCGTCTGAATTTGAAACAGGTGTATGTGTGCATCTGAGAGAATCTGTTCCAGATGTCAGAAGCTTCGGTTCTGCTGAGGGACGTGAAGGAAAATCAGGAGAACAAGTGTCCTATTCACATGCTAGGAAAATAAATGTTTTACTAATCCTTAAATAACATTTTTACTCTGAGGTGTATTGGCAAATTTTAGTTTTATTTCTGTATGAAAGTCTCATTTTTATGAGTGTGATTTATACACATTTAAGGAGTAGAGGTGATTGCTAAAATTAGCTTTGGTGATCCCATGCGAATGTCTGTGTGGGAAGAGAATCATGTTGTCTCAAAGCGCTGACATTTTGCTTATATTTAGTGAATAGTGTAATATTTATTATCATTGGCTACGGTTTAGTTTAACTATTATGAATGCACATAATTTCTTATGTTTTGAGGTCTTCTTTTGGTAGAGAAAGTGTGTGATGGGAATATGTCTCAGGCATTCTCTTTTCCCACCCAAGCTGTTAACCAATAAAATTCTATCACTGAATAAATGTTGACTTAGCACCTTACTATGTGCCCGGCACTGTGCTAAGGGCTGGGGTACGAAAAAGCTCAGTCTTGATTTCAGAACAGGTAACAGTGAGATGTTGCTAACCAGGCTGTGTATCTGGCTGTCTCTTATACACATCTAGATGTGTATAAGAGACAGGAGTATAGTTGATTTACAATGTTGTATTTCATAGCTCAGTTGGTAAAGAATCCACCTGCAATGCAGGAGACCCCGGTTCCATTCCTGGGTTGGGAAGATCCACTGGAGAAGGGAAAGGCTACCCACTCCAGTATTCTGGCCTGGAGAATAGTCTCCAGGGGGACTATATAGTCCATGGGGTCGCCAAGAGTCAGACTAACTGAGCGGCTTTCACTTCAGTGCGCTTCTCTGGTTTCAGACGTGCATCTGCCTGGCTCCCTGGTTTCAGACGTGCATCTGCCTGGCTCCCTTTGCTATAGGTCTTGTTGGGTTTCTACTTTATCCGTTGTTGTGTAGTTCCTAAGTTGTGCCCGACTCTCTTGTGACCCCGTGGACTGTAGCCCACCAGGCTCCTCTGCCCATGGAATTTTCCAGGCAAGAATACTGGAGTGGGTAGCCATGTCCTCCCCCAGGGGATCTTTGTCCCAAGGATTGAACCCACGTCTCCTGCACTGCAAGCAGTCTTTACTGCTGAGCCAGTGGGGAAGCCCGTTTTTATGCACAGCAGCGTGTATATGTTAATTCCAGCCTCCTAATATTTATCCCTCCCTTCTCCCCCTTTCGGTAACCATAAGATTGGTGAAACATTATTATAAGGTTTTGACCTTATAATAATGTGGATCCAATAATGGGCGTGGGATGCTCCTTCAAAATCTTAGCTCCACATTTTTTAGTGAAGATACTGAAGTGCTACATTGTATGAACTCCTCACCTGAAAGTGAGTGGCAAGTGATGAAATCTCCCCCAGCTGTGTTAAGGAAGGGCCAACGGGGACTAGACAGTTGAAGGCATAAGGCTGGAGAAATGTAAGATGTTTTACATTTCGACCCCGTTGAGTTGAGGCGTCTCAGTAAGTTGGTTACTTAACACTCTCAATCCTAACCATAGCTCTCTAGCTTTCTTTTGATCAGGATTTCTGTTCCTCACTTTCTTCTCCATTTCAGTTTTCTGTTGCTACAGATCGCCTCGATATTTAGCAGCGGAAAACAACAAACATTTATTATCTCACAGTCTCCATAGGTCACAAATTTGGGTGCAGCTTACCTGGCTTACTACAATATTCCCCTCTGGGCCTTCCTACTTTTATGCTCTGCAAAGCAGCCTATTAAATAGCTTAAAATACAGTATCAGAGTCAGTTTTCCTTGGTTCTAACCCTTTGGGGGTGGTTTATCCTTTATCCTTTGATGGTCTGAATTCCTCACGATCCTGTCTGATATATCTATAAAGAATCCACCTGCAATGCGGGAGACCTGGGTTCGATCCCTGGGTTGGGAAGATCCCCTGGAGGAGGACCTGGCAACCCACTCCAGTATTCTTGCTAGAGAATTCCATGGACAGAGGGGCCTGGCGGGCTATAGTCCATGGAGCTGCAAAGAGTCAGACACAACTGAGCGACTAAGCAGAGTACAGCAGCATTTACAAAGTCTCCCCTTCAGCTCCTGTTTCATGGCGGGGAGAGACCGCTATCTTGCCTCAGCCAAGTGCACGGTTGACAGGAGGCCTGGCCCACTGGTGTTGTCTGGAAGGGCTCTTTTTGCATTGACTCTGGGGCGTCTGAATTTGAAACAGGTGTATGTGTGCATCTGAGAGAATCTGTTCCAGATGTCAGAAGCTTCGGTTCTGCTGAGGGACGTGAAGGAAAATCAGGAGAACAAGTGTCCTATTCACATGCTAGGAAAATAAATGTTTTACTAATCCTTAAATAACATTTTTACTCTGAGGTGTATTGGCAAATTTTAGTTTTATTTCTGTATGAAAGTCTCATTTTTATGAGTGTGATTTATACACATTTAAGGAGTAGAGGTGATTGCTAAAATTAGCTTTGGTGATCCCATGCGAATGTCTGTGTGGGAAGAGAATCATGTTGTCTCAAAGCTCTGACATTTTGCTTATATTTAGTGAATAATGTAATATTTATTATCATTGGCTACGGTTTAGTTTAACTATTATGAATGCACATAATTTCTTATGTTTTGAGATCTTCTCATGGTAGAGAAAGTGTGTGATGGGAAAATGTCTCAGGCATTCTCTTTTCCCACCCAAGCTGTTAACCAATAAAATTCTATCACTGAATAAATGTTGACTTAGCACCTTACTATGTGCCCGGCACTGTGCTAAGGGCTGGGGTACGAAAAAGCTCAGTCTTGATTTCAGAACAGGTAACAGTGAGATGTTGCTAACCAGGCTGTGTATCTGGAGGGCGACTGAAAATTTATTAATTTGTGAGTTGCTCTGTCTACCACCCTAGTTCGGTTGTTTAAAGGGTAAATTCACTAGCCTCTGCGTGAAATTTGGTGAAAATGTTCTTTTCAGCAAGATCTTCCATTGGCCTCTAGTTCCCCAGTCTCGTCACATGAGCACAGGTAGCCAGGGGCCTGCGTGGGCTGTTGGCTTTGTAAACACAGAGCAGTCAGGGCGTATAGAAATCATAGGCTTCAGTGATTCTTTAACAAGAAACTTACCGGGTAAAAGTACTTCAGGTGTGTTTGATATTTCTGCCCTTTCCTGCATTCTCACCATGGAAAAATACATGTAGAAACTGTACTCAAACGTAGACATGATTTCTTTGCACATTGCTAGTAGTAACTCCCTGGTGAGTTTCAGACGCCACACAACACGCGACACAGAATCCCAAATAGCAGTGCCTGCTTACTTTTGGAATATAAAGTACGAGTCTTACTGGAACGGATTTGGCTTATTCCGTCCAAGGAGAAGTGAGCATGTAGTCATCAACAGGCAGAGGAGTGATTTCTAGAAGGAACTACGTTTTCCCATCACACACTTTCTCTACCATGAGAAGATCTCAAAACGTAAGTCCTCCGAGGATTCAATGCAAGAAAAATTTCTCCAGATACCGTTGCATTTTTCTACTTGACTATGAGAACAATATAACCCACCATTTCCATTTTTGTCTTGCCCCTGAGGCATCTCTGAGCTAAATACAGTGCTTAATTTCTGTTATGATTTTAGATACCTTCCTGGTGACTTGGTTCGAATCTAGTAATTTTTGATTTTCCTATTTTTTTTAAAGAAAATATTTCTTTATTTATTCGTTGGCTGCTCCGGGAGTTGGTGATGGACATGGAGGCCTGGTGTGCTACAGTCCGTGGGGTTGCAAAGAGTCAGACATGACTCAGTGACTGGACTGAACTGGACTGGGTCTTTGTTGCTGCGCGTGGGCTTTCTCGAGTTGCGGTGAGTGGGGGCTACTTTCTGGTTACGGTGCTTGGGTTTCTCATTGCAGTTGCTTCTCTTGTTGAGGAACACAGGCTCTGGACGCACAGGCTCAGTAGGGGTGGATCCCAGGCTTAGTTGCCCCACGGCATGCGGAATCTTCTGGGATCAGGGATCCAACCTGTGTCCCATGTATTGGCAGGTGATTCTTAACCGCTGGACCATCAGGGAAGTCCTTCCTATTTTGTCCTGTGTTTTAATTAAGCTACCTTTATTTGTGTTTGGGACTATATGGAATTTGTTAAAATCAATTAAATCACCGACTCCATATCCCAATGACAACAATAGAAATGACTGATGCGGTCATTGGTGGGAACCCTCCTAGAACCAACATTTGGCTGCAGATCACTAGTATATGGGTATTTAAAAGTTGACTCCAAGAAAGAGTCCTTGTCTCCAGAGGACTCTTGCCCCACAGAGAGACACCCAGGGGTCTGTGTGGGGAAGACTGGCCCTTCAGGCAGTGCTAACACAGATGAGGGCACGCCACAGCACCGGACAAGCCATGCAGATGATGATGCCACAAAGCCTCTGAAAACTAAGTTGGCATTGGAACCAGCCATGCCTAGAAAAGGAGGCCAGCGCCTGCTAGACCTGCAGCTGCCTGAGAGAAGATGTAATAGGACCCAGAGTCTCATGGGCTTCCCAGGTGGCGCCAGGGGTAAGGAACCCACCTGTCCATGCAGGAGACTTAAGAGATGCCGGTTTGATCCCTGGATTGAAAAGGTCTCCTGGAGGGGGGCATGGCAACCCACTCCAGTAGTCTTGATTGGAGAATCCCATGGACAGAGGAGCCTGGCGGGCTGCCATCCGTAGGCCACAGTCCAGAGAATGACTGAAGTGACTTAGTGCGCACGCACAGAGACTGGAGACAGAACAGAGTGCCCAGGATGCAAAATAAAAATACAGCAAAACAAGCAAAGCCCCAGCGAAAAACCCGCTCAAAATCCCCCAAACCACCTGCCCAGCCGAGAGTCAAGAAAGCCCCAGCTTACTGGCCAGCGCCACCTCGAAGATCACTCAGATGTCAGATGGCCTCATCTCACCCAAATCAGCAAGGCTGTCAAGGCAGCTGTCCTGAAAAATGCTTCCACAGTCACTTACAAATCCCCTGGAAACAAATGAAAAGCAGAAACTCTCAGCAAAGAAACAGACGTTATTTAAAAAACAGGAACCAAATGGAAAGAATACAATTACAGAAATAAAAAAGCTCACCAGATGGGCTCTGGTGGAGTGGAGATGATGGAGTCTTTGAGCTACAGGACACACAGCAGAGTTCACCTCACCTGAGAAAGAGAGAAAGAGAGAAAAGAGACGGATGAGAGTGATCAGGCCCATTGCCATTATAAATAGCACCTCCGTGGGGTTCTGATGCATTTGTTTTGGGAATTTTATGAAATTGTATGTATTTTTAATTGGAGGATAATTGCTTTACTTGGTTCTGTTGGTCTCTGGCATACGTCCATATGAATCAGCCACAGGAGTAAATGTGTCCCCTCCCTCCTGAACCTTCCTCCCCCCCCCTGCCCCATC
>SJYX01004633.1:135839-167012 GCA_006410675.1 Oreotragus oreotragus
TTGGTGCCCGGATCCGGCCCGGTTAACTCGACTGTGGCAGAAAAGTCCGGCCCGAGTGGGGCCAGCTGGGACGGAGAAGGCGCTTCGACACTTTACCCCTCCTGTTTGGTCCGGCGTCCTCCACTCTCTGAGAGTGCCTGTTCTCCCACCGGGATCTCAGAGAATCCCGGAGCAGCTGAGAACTTTAGAAAAGTTGACGATTGTGGTTAAGTAGTGTCCACCGATTTGGGGGAGGAGGGATGCACAAGGAAGTCCCGAAAGGACCGCGGGAGGCTCGCCAGCCCCGGCCAGTCTGGGCTCGCGCGGGCTTGGGGTCGCTCCCCTAGTACCCTCGCTCACATGTCTTTGGCCCGAGCCCCCAAAGGCTGAACTCTTGATCAGCTCGGCCCAAGCTGCACGGGCAGAGAAAGGGTGCGGGTTGGGGGCTGGGGTTGGGCCGGGAGCTGGTCTGAACCGGTTGCCAGGCAACAGAATGGAAATTCAAGGGCGGCTAAATCGGGCTCAGCCGCAAATGTTCTGTGGCAAAGCCGGACCGAGGCAGAGCTTTCCCCCTCGCGTCTTCGCATCTGTAAACGAGAACGGCGTGAGGAGGACTTTCCCCAGAATCGGTGCCTCCGATCTGTGCTCTTCATTCATAAACTGACTCAGCGTAGACGCAGCGATGTAGGGGCCGCGCTCTAGGCGGGGAGAAGCGGGGCGCAGGAGCCACGACCCAAGCGGGCTCATCCGCACGGTGGGGTGGGTCTCCGCGGACTTCCCTTCCGGGGCGAGACGCGCGGCTCTGTCCAGGCCCCGAAGTGGGTTTGCAGGCATTGCCAGAGCAGCACCCGCGTCTCCAAGCCACTTCGGAGACGTCTGTCCTTTAAGGACAATCCCCATGTCAAAAACCTTAAGCGAGTCCTTTATAAGTCTTTCAAGGAGACAGTCAACTCCGCTGAGCTTTGGGGGAAGAAAGGACTGGGGCGGAGGGGCGGAGGGGCGGGGTTCCGGAGGGTATGGAGCAAGACCGCAGACGTCCGTCCGAAGGGTGCAGGCATCCTCCTGGGAAACTCCTGACGCGGAATCTCGCAGGGACTGGAGGCTCCAGGCCTGCGTGTCTGGCTCCTTGCAGCGCCACGGTTTCTGATTGGACAGGAGTTTTCACAATTTATTGGGATCAAAGCCAAGGTGGAGCCACCTCCGAGAAGTATTCTAAGGAAATTCTTAAGCCAGTCAGTCAAGCTGGGCACCGGGGAGGCACCAGCGCTGTTCCTTATCCTAACATCTCTGCTGCTTCTGTCTTAGTAAATTCCATCCCCTGCCCTCGCCCTCATTACCGCCCCCCCCTCCTCTAATCCCCTAAATTTCTTTCCTTGGCGAAATGTTTCATTGCCTTTTGGGAGTAATCCCCAACCTGAACAAAGTGGGAAGAATAGCACTTGGGACTTCATCAGGCACAGTTGTATCACACTTTCCAGAAAACAGTTCCTAGGCTTAAGGTCGTGGTTCTCCACCTGGCATTCGTGACTCTGGGCTGCTCCCCAGAGCAGTTAAGTCAGAGTCTTAGTGGCCATGGCCCAGAAGCACTGGCATGGGAGATCCTGACCTCTGAAGGCAATCAAAGCACTCCAGAAAGCAGTTAACAGCAGTGCTTCTTTATGTCAGTGGCTCCCAAACATTGCTGTACATGAGAGTCACCTGGAAGGCTTTTAGGCCTAGATGTCCAGGTGGCACCCCCATCAGTGAAACTGATGCGTGGCTGAAAGCTGGATATCAGTGTTTTTTAAAGATCCTCAGCTGATTCCAATGTTTGGGAACCACTGGTATTTGAAATTGTAAGTTGGCCTGAGGCAAGTTTGTAAAGTATGACATTCGCTGTTTAGTGACCTCCAAATTCTCCTCACTCCTTGCTTTTCTGAGCTTTCCGTGTCTACAGGTACACATGGCTTCTGATCCATACTGCTTGAAGCTGTTTGTCAACTCTTATACTGCGAAAGCAACCGTTGAACATAGTATCTGCCTAGAGATTTTTCAGAAAGATTTTTAAAGATTCAAAAAATAGCACTGAAAAACTCTTAAAGAACTCAATAATAGTGTCATTTCAGGCCAGGGACAGGCTGTTATGAAACAAAAGAGACTCCTAGGTAGGGAGTTCTGCCCCAAGCCCTTCTTAGACTTTCTGATTGCAAGTTATAGCTATCTGTAGATCCGGTTCTGGACTCCACATGGGTAGAGGAGAAAACCTTTCCAGGTAAGTTGAATGCGAGTCACAAGCCATGTCACCTGCCACTCAGGCAATGCTATTTAATATTAATCCATTTAGCAGTAGGAAAGGAGGATTTTATTATGAGAGGCTAAAAATGTGATGAAATCTGATTATCATAGCTTTGATCATTAGAACAGTACATTGAAGGAAGTAATTGCTTGTGCTGTGCTAAGTTGCTTCAGTTGTGTCCAGCTCTTTGCCGCCCTATGGGCTGCAGCCCACTGGGTTCCTCTGTCCCTGGGGATTCACCAANGGCGTCTCTGTTTGATGCAGGGGCTTCTGATTGCAGTGGTTGCTGTTGCTTGTTGCAGAGCGCAGGCGAGCGGGCTTAGTGGCCCTGAGGCATGTGGGATCCTTGCAGATGAGGGATCGAACCGTATTCCCTGGATTGACAGGTGGATTCTTAACCACTGGACCAGCAGGAAAGTCCCTACTTGATTTTTTTTTTAAACTTTTTGTATTGGAGTATAGCTGATTAACAATGTTGTGATAGTTTTAGGTGAACAACAAGAACCTGCACGACTTTTGTTAAGTAAAACATTTGAGGTAAGTGAAGACAGGTAATCTCAGTGTCTGAGATTCATGATAATCTGATGTATATTTTCAGGCTTTATTAAACACCTCTGTTAGTTAACCATGTGTATATTCATAATAGGCATTACGTTTGAGAGTAGTGCAAAGTTTTAGTTAAATCTCTGCATTTCAGACTTTATTTTAAGTTAATGAGGTATTGATCTATAGATGCTAGTGAAAGTCACTCAGTGGTGTCCAACTTTTTGCGACCCCATGGACCATACAGTCCATGGAGTTCTCCAGGCCAGAACACTGGAGTGGGTAGCCTTTCCCTTCTCCAGGGAATCTTCCAACCCAGGGATTGAACCCAGGTCTCCTGAATAGAAGGTAGTTAATGAGGTATTGATCTATAGATGCTAGTGAAAGTCACTCAGTGGTGTCCAACTTTTTGCGACCCCATGGACCATACAGTCCATGGAGTTCTCCAGGCCAGAACACTGGAGTGGGTAGCCTTTCCCTTCTCCAGGGAATCTTCCAACCCAGGGATTGAACCCAGGTCTCCTGAATAGAAGGCAGATTCTTTACCAGCTGAGCCACCAGGGAAGCCCACAAATGCTAGGATAAAATGGAAAAAAAAAAAAAGACAACTCAAATTATGGTCAGAAAAAGGAATCAGCATGTGTTCCTACAAGTAACAAGAAACTTATTGTACTAAAAATACTGGCAATCTTCTGAACAAAATTACTCTTGGGAAACATAAATTAGAAGAAAAATGGAGTACTCTTTCCTTGGATTTGTAACCAGATATACTGTAGTGTCTTTTTCTTATATGATCAGTGGGCCTATTTTTCATTTAAGCTGCCTGTGTTTAGGAAGATTTTTGTTAGGAGAAAATAAATCCATGCCTGCAAGCTATTCACAGCAAAAATAGTTTGAAGAACTTGATTGCAAAAGTGTGGCTCAGAAAAGCAGTGGATGGTCCCCTAAAGAGATTTCAAATACTAAATGTGAAATTCAGTGGTATTTCAACCAAGTTGTACAAAATGTTCTTAAACTTGGATCAAAGGGCAAGCAGATACCATTGTTTAGCTCTCAGATGGTGCTTCCTCTGAATGTCCTTCTAAGAATGGGTATAAATCCTTTTTAGATGTGTTGAGTCATTCTTAGTTCCTCTGTTGAGAACTTACCTCTGATTCGCATAGAGGAAGGATTACCTAGTGATATAAACATCTGTGTCAGTGAAAAAATCCCCACAGTCCAGCACTTTCTTCAGCATGTAATTGCTTTATCCCCATGCCTTCAGAGTTTGGCTACTTTGAATGTTGGGTTTTACATGTTTTCCTTGGATATGGGAGTGAGAGGGTAAATACTGGATATCAGAGACTCTCAGATGACCAGCTGCTCTCGTCTTTGCCTCTCTTCCCTTCTGTTTACAAAGCTGAGTTAGGAAAGTGAGGCGAGTACCATTTCTTGGGTAATCAGCTTTGGGTACTTTTTCCTCTCCTGTTTACCATCCTGTGCTTAACAATGGATTATTCCATGGGAGGCTCTGTCTTCTTAATATGAAGACATTGAACTTTTAATTTTTCCATTGGAGCCTTATTCTGATTTTTCACTCTTTCCTCTTGTCTAAATTTGTGACATCACTTTTGGTGCCTGCACCAGCGGGAAGACAAGTGGGCAATATTTTAATTAGATCATCGTGTTCCACAGTAGTCCAAGCTTCCGTAAGTATGCGTGAAAGGAGTAGAAACCAGTGTAGACGCTTGCTGCGAGCTGAGCCCTTGGGAGGCCAACGCGCGTAAACAGCTGTTACACATTCACCTTCCTCCCCTGCTGCCCCAGACCACCAGTCTACCCAGCCTGTCCCAGGCAGATGACATAGCTGTCCTGGCCCCATGGTGTCTCCAAGGGGCTGGTGTGGGCGCAGCTGGCATCCTCTGCTGCTGCTAAGTCACTTCAATCGTGTCCGACTCTATGTGACCCCGTAGACGGCAGCCCACCGGGCTCCCTCGTCCCTAGGATTCTCCAGGCAAGAACACTGGAGTGGGTTGCCATTTCCTTGTCCAATGTATGAAAGTGAAAAGTAAAAGTGAATTCGCTCAGTCGTGTCCGACCCTTAGTGACCCCATGGACTGCAGCCCACCGGGCTCCTCCGTCCATGGGATTTTCCAGGCAAGAGTACTGGAGTGGGGTGCCGTTGCCTTCTCCGGGCATCCTCTTCTCCCCTTCTATTTTCCCCACAAAGAGCCGGTGTGTTCTTCTGTCTTCATTTCTGTTTTTGTCGTGGCAGCGGAGTTGCTTTTATGTAAGCACATTTGCTCATAATATCCTTACCTCCTGGCTCTCCTCTCTCCCACCTTTTGTCCTCTGGAAACTTGGGACCAGAAAGTACCCCTAATCCTACTGGCAATTTAGGATAGTCGTGTCACTTCTGTTAAGGAGAAGGAAAGCCAGTCTTGTTTTCATGAAAGCTAAAGAACCAGGGATATATCAACCTCTCCAGTCTTGTGCATGCCAGAAATTCTAGAAACTGCAGTTACACCTGTTTGTCTTCCTCTATAAGTTTTTTTTATTTTTTAATGGTTTTTAGTTTTATTTTTTGTTTTTGTTAAAGTTTTTTTCATTATAGTTGATTTACAGTGATATGTTTCAGTTGTAGAGCAAAATAATTGTTATCCATATGTATATATGTATCTATGTATCTTTTTTGAGTTCTTTTCCCTAATAGGCTGTTACCAGATATCAAGTATGTTCCTGTGCTATACTGTAGGTCCTTATTGGTTATCTATTTTATATATAGTAGCATGTATATGTTAATCCCAAACTCCTAATTTAGTCCCCTCCTCCAAGCTTTAGAAATAAGACATTGTAGTCTGCTGAAGTTGATTGGACTTTTTGGCTCCACTTACTAGTGTTTTGAAAATGTTGTCCTCTGCAATTATTTGTTTCCCACTGTCAATAGGTAGAATTTCAGCCTCCTTATGAAGCTAGATCCTGGAGCTGGCTGCAGACACGGAGCTATCTTCCATGACATCGCTTTTCTGAAGGAACATGCCCAGCAGTGGACAACCTGTTTTTTTTAAGCTGGGGTTCCTTTATCCATTGGCAGCTAGGGATGATCGACCCATTTGTGCCGTCCATAGGTCCTAGAATTTACAGCGTGAAAGGTTCATGTCCTCTCTCATGTGAGTTGTTACACTTGGGAGAGGTACTCAGGCCAGCTTCCTCCTCACTGCTGGTGCGTCTCAGCTGAGGAATGACCAACAGAGAGAGCCTAAAGCAGCTGAGAAATAGGTCCACAACACTGTTGGTCAGACGTGAGTGGATAATTCAGGAGAAATTAAATCATGCAAGACTGCAGCCCAGGGCAAGAGGTGGGGAGCCCAGATCTGGAATTTTGCGGATTTTCTTTTAGTGGATAGCATTCTCTCCTCGAACTCTGCTTTTAGAAAAAAACTTAAGCATCTCTATAAATATCCTCCTCTTTGGTATGCCGAACGACCATTGACCTTAAAGAGTTGTTTTCTTCTCCAAAAATGAGCTGAAAACCACGTTGCCCTGAGCGGCATTGTTCTTCTGATGTTCACAGGCTCCGATTCTCTTCCTGCCCTGCCCATGTCCATTATTAAGGAGACTGGGTCCATAATAGAGATTCTATCTAAATTGCATCAGGTAATTCCTGGATGGGTCCCCACGGTCCAGTTATCTCCAACCCAGTCCCAGATGACTGGGCCGAAGACTCCCCTGCAAGCATTTTTGCAGAATGAGGTTCTAGTTCCGAGTGGGAGAGCCTTCCTGGCCCTTGGGTTCATGGGCACACGCCCTTGGTTTCTGATCCTGCCAGATAGGTCGGGGATTGTCCCACGCCTCAGACGTCCTTGCTCCGTCGTGCTGACTTGACGTTCAGATTGTTTTCTCATCATCTGAGCGGTCCGAGGGGGAGGAGCAGGCTGACTTCTCAGCAGGCAGGCGGCACAGCCCAGGAGCCCTCTCTCCGCCAAACTTTGAAACCAGCTGACAGCTTTATTACGACTCCCCTGCCCCTTAGCCTTTTCACCTTGTCCAGAGTGGAACTTCCAGCCCTTCACATCTGTGTCTGTTGGTGGTGGTTCCTGTGTTTACAGTCTTGTTGGTTTCCTGTTCACGAACATGGGCTGGCAGAAAATTCTGACTTGCATATCAGAGAGCAGGAACTAGCCACTGCCTGGTCTGGGTTATTTTCTGTGCTAGTGTGGCTGGGAGATTTTTATAATCGACCTTGATCTCTGAGACCACTTACTTTCTCCCCACCTCCCCTTTCAATCTACGAATGGACATACCCTAAAGACAGAGCTTTGTAAACTACACCATGAAGGGCTAAAAGTTTCACTTTCTCCCCCCTAGATGTTATTGAACACACCTCTATCAGAATAAATTAGCAGAGAAGCTTCACAGTAAAAATACTTTTTAGAACAGTCTGTCTAGAGTAAAACTGAGTGAAAAGCTCAGGTTTCCCACATACGCCCATACCTCCACGTGCGTCCAGCTCCTCCCAGGACCACCATTCCCCACCAGACTGGTGCATAGCATACAGTCAGTGGGCCTGAGTGGACACAGCCTCACTCAGGGTCCATAGTTTGCACTACTGCTCACCATTGGTGTTGTCCATTCTGTGGGTTTGGATGAATGGTTAATGACATGTGTCCATGGTTATGGTATCGTATGGAGTAGTTTCACCTAAAAATCTGTGTGGAAACTGTACATTTAGCTGGAAAAGCAAATCAGTAAAAATCCAAAAATTCAACATAGGGTTTGGGGGAAGAGAAACAAAATACATTCGAAGAATATTGTTTGGGCAGCTTTGCTGCTGCTGCTGCTGCTAAGTCGCTTCAGTCGTGTCCGACTCTGTGCGACCCCATAGACGGCAGCCCACAAGGCTCCTCCGTCCCTGGGATTCTCCAAGCAAGAACATTGGAGTGGGTTGCCATTTCCTTCTCCAATGCAGCTTTACCCCATCAGTATATGAGTAGTTTTGATTGACTATGTCGGCCTTATTTTGTGTTTCTGTGCGTTGACAGCAATTCCATTAGAAACCTCTCTCTCTATAAGTCTAGGAGTTTAAAGTCTTTCTTCCCCCACATGCTTTCAGTGAGGCGTCTGTCACCATAGTATCTAGACAATCCCTCAGGCAGAGATACGAGCGATTAAATTTCTCCCTGGCTTGTGGCCTGTTTGATCCGTGCTCGGCGGGATTGCGGGAGTAAAAGAAAGCAGCCTGAGGAATGGATAAGAATCAGGAGTTCTGTGATGGTAAATTATTAAAACTCGGGGGGAGGGATGTTATTGGGGAGAGGGGTTCAAGCTTTCAGAAAGGAAGAAAAAAATATTGTGAAAACTTTGTGTGAGTTTTGGATCGAGAAGCTCACAAAAATACCTTTTATTCCCTAGTGGCAGGATCAGGGAACTTGAAAAGGTTTCCTCAGGAGAGAATGTTTAGATCAGATTAAATTAACAGAGACTTCGTAAACTAGTGGTCTTTGTAGATTAGGCTCATTTGCTTTGAACTGTTTTCCGTGAGAAAAGGCTATACCGATTAATGGTAAATAATGAGAAAAGGCAATAATCAGGTAACATGGTAGCCCTCAAGGGTGCTGTTGAACAAGTAGCTGGCGAGTCATCTGAGGCAGGCTGGGGACCTGGGAGCATTTCTTTGCAAATATCCTAAGGCGAGACCCCTCAAGAATTCCCCTCAGTTCTCCTTGAGTCAGCTATCTGTGTGATTAGGGTATTTTCCCAATTCTAGCCACACAACTCCCTTGATCGCCTGACCCATCCCTGTGGAGCTGAAACCTCTCAAAAAGAGGAGCTTGGCACAGGGCTGTGTCAGCACGTTGGAGGCATTCCGCTTGCTCCCCTGTCACCTGACTTGGTGTTCGCGGTGGTTTCGCGCGCTCCCTGGCGGGAGAGACGTCTTTTCCTCTGTAGCTTTTTTTGGCTGTGCTGGGTCTTCGCTGTTGCGCGTGACTTCCTCTGGTCGCGGGGAGCGTGCACTGCTCGTTGTGGTGCCCGGGCTCTCCGGGGTGGCTTCTCCCGCTGCAGAGCGCGGGCTCTGGGCCCGGGTCTTCAGCAGCCGCGGCTCGCGGGTTCTAGAGCGTGCAGGCTTCAGTAGGTGGGCACACGGGCTTGGTTGCTCCTTGGCACGTGGCATCTTCCCGGACCAGAGATTAAACCTGTGTCCCCTGCATTGGCAGGTGGATTCTCATCCACTGTGCCACCAGCATCATCTGGGACAGAAGTCTGAGCCGAAAGGCTTATGGAGGGTGTCTTCAGCTGAAGCTATCTGGAGAGTTGCATTTCTCCCAAAGGCCATGGAACCGGCCTCTGCATTTTGCTGGGGTCTCTTTAGGGCAGAATCCCCTCATACCAGCTTTGGGAACCCCTCTCACCAATCTTGCACCTTGCTTGCATATCTGCTGGCTTGAGGCTTTTTGTCGTACAGCACCTACGTGTCATCACTGTTAGAGGTGGAAGCCTGGACGGCTCAAGCCTGCGAGTGGCACCCCGTGGAGCTTGCTTTCCCCCTCTCTCCTGTTGCCTCTTTCTCTCTCCTCTTCCTCCCATTAATAAATTTGGCCACCCCACTGCCTTTATTTCCTCTTTTACATCTTTTTCTGTGGTGCCGATGCCTTTGGTTGTCACGAACAGCACACTGTATACACCTCTCCATGGAGTCTCATAGCTTCTACCACCAAAAGGACACATCGCTTACCGGAGCGGTTTTTCCTTGAGGGTGATAGAAAGCGCTTTAAGGCCTCTTCAGTGCAGAGTTGAAGAAAGAGCGCTTGATTAAGATTCCAGAAGCTTAAGCCTCCTGTCTTTGTGTTTTCCCTTTTTAGCCTGTTCAAGCCACTTAGCCAAATCTCAGCGTCTTTCTTTGTCTGTAGGTGTGAATATTGGGCTGGACCAGCGTTTTCCTAATAGCATTTCATGGGACACTTCTCCCAAATGCTCTGCAGAGGAAGAGCGTGGAAGCACTTAGCATTACATTCTTCTTTTGGAGATCCTGTGTCTGGGAGCATGTTAAAGCCTTGAAAAGCCCAGCAGTAGGGAAGTCTGCTAACACACTTTTTTTAGCTTTTTGAGCTGACTTTTGCTCTGTAACTCCTTTCCCCCATGAAACATCCTTGTGTCATTTCTCTGCCCTAATAGCCTCTCCTGACCCTTCCCGGGTCTCCCTGTAGAGCAGGGCCGGGACCGCAGGCGGCTGCCTTTCCAGTGGCTTCGGCTGTCTCTGGAAGGGCCGCCTGGTGCCGACTTCCACGGGTGGCTCCAGGCCCCCTTCTTCTCCTGAAGGCGGCCGTGGCTTCGGGCTGTTGCTCGTCTGTGGGTTGTCTCGCCGTGACTTGCTTGCCTCTCCCACTGTGATGCCAGCAGTCCCATGCATTCAATTCCTTCTGTCGTAAACACTTGCTAGGGTTTCTCTTTCCCTGGGTGGACCCTGATCGCCGCAGTCTTTTCATTCTCTAGAATATAGCAGAGAAACCCCAGACTTCATAATGCTCAGGGGTTCTAGGAGTGTTCCACGTGTGGATCTTTGATTAATTTTTTTCAACAGCTTTCTTGCGGTATCACTGACATACAGTAAGCTGCTTATTTAAAGTATACGATACGATAAACTTTGACTTATATAAGTGCCTCTGAAGCCATCACCGCAGTCAAGATAGTGTATCCAGAGGTATTCTTTTTAAACAGTCGCCTATGCCAGGAAATGGAATAATATCCTAATATAGAGGAAATGTAGTGAAAATCTCATCTTTCATTGATGCCATTTCAGTTCATGCTTTATTGTACGTGCTTGGAACATCCTTAAGAATGGAATTTGCTGAAGATGCTTGTGAATGATTATTTTGGATCAGAGAACTCTCCAGGGTCAAGCCCACTCTTTGCAGTGTTTACTGGCCTCCATCCTGTATCTCACCTCCCGTGTTTGTTAATTTTTTAAATAGGAAATCATAATAAAAAGTCAGACCTCTTTTGATTTCAAGATCAAGCATCTGGGGCCCTTTGGGGATGGTTAGAGACGCGATTGGCATCTCCTTGATACTCAAGCTGAAAGGGTTTGATGCTTCAGGCAAACATCACCAAGATGCTTACTTGTGTCTCTGTTTCAAATTCTGGCAGTTGAGGTAGGGCACAAGTCCAAGGCATTTAAGAAAGCAGACTCCAGTTTACTCCTGACTTTCTCCTGCTAGGCTCATCCTCCAAGGATTCTGGAAGCTTAAATAGAACTGCATCCTTGTTTTGTGTGTCTAGGTTGGGGGGGTGGTGGTATAAGAACATGTAAGTATTGTATTTCTTTATGGCCTTTTGCTTTGAAGAGTGACTGGTGTCACTTACCCTATTATCTCAGCAAGGAAGAAGATGGACTTCATAGCTGCAGATGTACCATTAGCCGGGGGAGGGGGGGGGGTGTTAAGCAGTCTGCAGTAGGTGTTTTAGTCTCTGAACGGTGTCACTTTTGGAATCTCATGGACTGTAGCCAGCCAGGGAGTCTCCCAGCAAGACCACTGGAGTGGGTTGCCATTTCCTTCTCCAGGGGATCTTCCCGATCCAGGCATCAAACCCTCATCTCCAGCACTGGCAGGTGAATATTTTACCACAGAGCCACCGAGGGAAGCCCTAACCATTTGCAGAGAGGGGATAATTTGGAGAACGGGGCGGAGAGAATTGTTACTGAGAGTCGTGTTAATGTTTCAAATAGCGCCCAGTCTATTCACACAGTAGGACAGTCTGGTGGAGTCGCCTCCCCCACCACTCAGCGCAGCTCGCCCACTCTCTACTGCCCTCTTGCAGTCTGACTTCTGTCCCCATCACTCTGGGGACATTCTTCTATCAAAGGCGACTAAGCACCCTCCCTGAGTCTTCACCCTCCGCTCTGAAAGCCTTTAACCTCTGACAACAGCTGACCGCCCACTGCAGTCCTGAGAAATCCTCTGCTTAGCTTCTGTGACTCTGCTTGCTCTTTCCTGGTTCTTTTTCTGTCCCCTAGATAGCTGTTTGGGAACATTTCCTGAAAAAGCAGAAGATTCAGAGGGCTGGCCTGTAATACTCGACCTGCACACAGGGCTGGGATTGCTGTGGGTTTGGGGTGGGGGAGCCTGCTCAGATGTAGGAATAAGGAGGTAACGAGGCTGGGTGGCACCTTTCAGGTGATGTGCGTGCAGGCTGAGTGGGCTGCGGTGATGGGGCCTGGGAACTGGGGGATTCTGGCGGCCAGATGTCAGCCCCAGGGAGGTCTCCACTGGGAGCCCCTGATCACGTGAGCCCCTCTTACTCGCCCATCCATTCAAAGTGTGGTCAAAGTTTGCTTCTCAAACTATTTTTGTGCAAGCCCCAGTTGGGTTTTTAAAAATGTCCAAATGTCCAATTTCTGCGGACCCCTACTTGTGTCAAATTCATTAAAAATGATTAGAGACGGGAAATGGAAAAAAAAATACATAAAAAATCAAGCCTCAGTTTGTCAGATCCCACTGATATAAAATGATCGGTCAAGTGGCTACCAAACCGGGCAGTTTCCATGTCTGTACCCGTCTCATGGCAGGACAGTCATTCAGTTCAGAGTCAGCACAGATCTCTCGCTGTCAATGCAATGAAAGCCTTCCTGGAGCCAGCCGGGACATGGGGGCTTGCTGTGGGAATTGGCACTTGAAGAAGCCCGTGTGGACCGGGGGATGCTGACCGAGACTTGAGGACTGGGGTGCTGACTGCTCAGGGGCGCCCTTGGTCCAGCCTCACACCCACATCCAAGCGGTTGCCAGACCTGCTGTTTCTACGTCTGAAATCTCTCACTCCCATCTTCCTCCTGCGTTCTCTTCCCTTGTTCCCCAGATGAGGTCTTTGCGACCTTGGCCTGGGGTGCTGTGCCGGCCGCCCTTGCTCGGTGTGTCTGTAGCACAGATGTGACCTGTTTCCCCCTCCATCACCTTCACTGGCTCCTCCTCCCCTGAGGAGGCCAGGATGCCATCTGACTCCACCCTGTTTCCACTTCATCCCTCCCCTCCTTCTCGTCTCCACTGCTATTCAGCCAGCCACGTGTGCCCCGTGATTCCCTTCCTCTGGCCTTTTCTCCTGATTCCTCTCATTTTCACTGTATCTCTGCCCGTTTCCACATTCTCCGTGGGACCTGTTTTCTACAGCCCAGCTCCCAGGCTGTGTTCTCGAGGAAGCCTTCTGGACATTGGCTCACCACGCGCCACGTCTCTTGGAAAGAATGCTGGGGTCTAGTGACCTTCCCTGGTGCAGCGTGGCACGTTTGAAGGTCAGCTGTGTTGTGGATGAGTTTTGTGTGGTTTAGAGGCAGGAGCTGGGAGCCTTCTGTTCCCGTGAGGGCACTGCCACCTGCCTGCTGGGGGGATTTTGGCAAATCACCCTCACACCCACGTCCCTGATTCTTCATCGTGTGATGCTTTGTTCACCTGGACGCCTCTTCTCTCCCCAAGTACCTGGCACCATGCCTTACTTTACACGTACTCAGTAGATGCTCGTGGGGCGGATGGGGGTCAGTTTCTCTATATGTAATGACCGCGTGTGGTCTCTCTCTCCTTGCAATAACCCCAGCTGTTGGAGAAGCCTCGGTGTGGTGAATCCCTGCAGAGCAGAGGCACGCTTCCACACTTCCGTGGGCACCGGTGGTCATAAAACAAGACACGGCCTTCTTGCTGGGTTTACATTCTGTGACTTTCTGGATGGTGGAGGGAAGGGGAAAAAGGCCTTGGAAAGGAGAAATGTGATTTTTCCTCTCTCTGATGTCAGTCATTATGACTTTAAGACGTGTTCATCGAGTCACAATCACAAGTGCTGCCGGGTCTAAATTTAAGTTTCCAGCCTGTGCCCTGACTCCGCCCGCAGGTGCCGACGCAAAATACTTATCTTGTCAGCTTCTCCTGGGGGCGGCTGGCTCGGCTTCCGACGTGAAGGTGTTAGACACTGTTTGCATAAGGGCTGAGGGGGTGACATCATGTCTATTGAAGCGAAGTCACTCAGCTCCCCACTAAGCAACAGAGAGTGTTTAAAAACCCAAACCAGATCAAAACTCAGGGCAGGGTTGAGATTCCCCTACCAGGAGCAGTGAGGGCTGGCCAGGGCGAGAGTGGTCTCTTGTGTGGGTGCCTGGAGCAGAGGGGAGTTATCACCCCCACCTGTCTTCTTTCCAGACCATTGGGGAAATGAATCAGGCAGAATGAACCTCTCAGCAGTCGGAGAGAAGGCTTAAGTGGGAGCAAGTGGGTCCAAATGGGTTGGAAAAAACGTCAAATGAGAGTAAGGGGATGCGAAATGGGATGTTTCTCTTTTTATTGGCAGTTAGAGAAGTTGTTTAAACAGCTCTTTAGTCCTTAAATTATGTGTCGTGAGACAGGTAGGTCTTGGGACAGAGAAACTTGTTTTCCTTCCTGGTCCCACAGAGTACGCCAGACATCGACACTCGCATTTCCAGGATATGCATTAGCCCTAGCGTGGAAGAAAGGGACGGACCTGGCACCGAGGGAGGCGACGGAAGCAGCAGATGTAGGTCTTTCACAGTTCACTTGACGAGCTGTAGGGTGTTGCCACGGGAACTATGAAGACGAGATGCGTCCGTCTCATCAAGTGATGTTCTGGTGTGTTTTACACCTTTTAAATATATGAAGCTGTACTTTGCATTTTTTTTAGGAGAAAAACTAAATTTCTAGTTTGGCTGCAGACAAAAAATCAAGTGAGATGAAAATATTTGAAATCAGAGAAAACAAAGTGATGAGTGAATAAAGTAGTCGCAGAGGAAGGTACATGAATACAGCATCAGTTAGTGCAGTCGCCCAGTCGTGTCCGACTCTTTTCGGCCCCATGAATCACAGCACGCCAGGCCTCCCTGTCCATCACCAACTCCTGGAATTCACTCAAACTCATGTCTGTCGAGTCGGTGATGCCATCCAGCCATCTCATCCTCGGTCGTCCCCTTCTCCTCCTGCCCCCAATCCCTCCCAGCATCAGAGTCTTTTCCAGTGAGTCAACTCTTCTCATGAGGTGGCCAAAGTACAGGAGTTTCAGCTTTAGCATCATTCCTTCCAAAGAAATCCCAGGGCTGATCTCCTTCAGAATGGACTGGTTGGACCTCCTTGCAGTCCAAGGGACTCTCAAGAGTCTTCTCCAACACCACAGTTCAAAAGCATCAATTCTTTGGCGCTCAGCTTTCTTCACAGTCCAACTCTCACATCCATACATGACCACTGGAAAAACCATAGCCTTGACTAGATTCCCTTTATAGCCCATCAACCCCAAATAAGTAGTTTATAGATATAATAATTTTCCAGATTGGTTTATAGCATAATTAACAAATAGAAACTGTATGTACTTAAGGCATCCATTGTAATGATTTGCTATATTGTGAAATACCATTAAAATCAATGAACATGTCCGTCACGTAACTACCATTTCCCCCCCTTTTTGTGGTGAGAACACAAGATCTCTGCTTTTAGCAGATTTCAAGTATATACTGCAGTATTAATTGTATTCACATCGCTCTGCCGAGATCCTTGGGACCCATTCACTTGGCGTAACTGAAACTTTGTATCCTTGGGCGCATGTCTCCCTGTTCCTTCCTCTGCCCCCTCCTCTTGCAACCACTCTTCCACTCTCTGCTACGAGGAGTTGGGCTGTTTTCGAGTCCGTGTGAGTGAGATCACACAGTATTCATCCTTCTCTGTCCGGCTTGTTTCGCTTAGGATCCCGTCCTCCAGGTTCATCCACGTGGTCGAGCATGGCGGGTATTTCCTTCCTCGAGGCTGAATCCTGTTCTGTTGTTAGGTGTAGCCCACGTTTTCTTTTCCATTTATCAACAGACACTCGGGTTGCTTTCCGCCTCCTGGCTAGTTTACTGTTGTTACTTGCCTTTGACCATCTTTAGGATCAAGCAGTAGGTATAGTCTTTGCTTGTTTCGCTTAGGATCCCGTCCTCCAGGTTCATCCACGTGGTCGAGCATGGCGGGTATTTCCTTCCTTGAGGCTGAATCCTCTTCTGTTGTTAGGTGTAGCCCACGTTTTCTTTTCCGTTTATCAACAGACACTCGGGTTGCTTTCCGCCTCCTGGCTAGTTTACTGTTGTTACTTGCCTTCCACCATCTTTAGGATCAAGCAGTAGGTATAGTCTTGCATCCCCAGGACTCGCAAGGTTAAAGTGCCCAGGTGGTTGTACTTAGCTACCTCTCCCTTCTTCCCCTTTGGCTTCTGTAAGGAGCACGGTTCATCTTGCATCGGTGGGGCCTCCTCTAACCGCGACACTTCCACCCGCCTCTCAGGGCTGGATGACACGAGAGAGTCTTTTCTGAAGCGGATGGCTCATCCCTTTGGCCTCTCTTCTCCTTGAGGCCCTTGTTCGTGGACGGTGGGATTGCTCACTCCTCCCCTCGCACCCGATGTCTCCTGTCTCCTTGCTCCTCTGGGGCCTGGCTCACGGGAAGCTGAACTCAGGGCCGAAACTCCTCCCAGAGCGCCACTTTGCATCACTAAAAACCACAGGGACAACCCCGGGGTAGCCCCGTTCCACTCTGCGAAAATAAAATATGTCACCGGAGCGTTTCGCTGGAATGAGGACTGTATTTCCATGATTCTAAGGTCAGCTACAGTACATGGTTTTTCCTACTGGGCAGCAAACATATTTTACCAAACTCTTACCTAAGCGCTTTTCGTTTACAATTCCACAAGGAGCTCTTGGCTTCCTCCCCGTTGATGCCTGCAAATATTGTGATTGACTTCCACACCTTATTGAGGAAGCCAATTCCAAGTTGTGATTCAACTCTTAATTTTGGCTAGCATTTTATTGTGAACATTTTCAAATGTATTAAAAAATGGAAAGATTTTGCAGTGACTATATACCCTCCACGGAATGCAAGAAAAAGACCCAGATATAAAAGGGTTATGGGTAACATGCAAAGGCAAAAGGATGTTGGTTCTGCTGTTGAATCACTTCAGATTTTGGGAGATACAGTGGTGGAGAGTGCCCTTCTGGGCAGATAAGGATTAATTCACGGCAGGACTTGACCTACAGAGCCAGGAGTGAATAGCTGTGCCTTATTTTAAGTTGCTGAGTTTGTGGGCATGTGTTACAGCAGCAATAAAAACAAAACAAGAAACAGTGGTATGTACACAGGGCCTCGGCACTCATCTTTGTCCCTTGAGGTTCCTTGAATTAGAACGTGTAAATGGGGGCGAGACACTGCCTGTGTTTGGATAGGAGCCTTACCCCACTAGTAGTCTATTCTGTTTTCTCACCTGGAGAAACAGGAAGTGGCGGTTACATTGAGTCCTTGGTGTGCTTGTGAAGATTCATTGAGATACTGTCTGTAGTGAGCTTAGCAATGTACTGAGTGTATCTCTCTCTCTCTTATTTTAAATTATCTATTTGTTTGATTGCACCAGGTCTTCGTCAAGGCATGCAAACTCTTAGACGCAACATATGAGATCCAGTTCCCCAACCAGAGATTGAACCCAGGCTCCTTGCATTGGGAGAACAGAGTCTTAGCCCCTGGACCACCAGAGTCCTCCCCTGGGTGTATCCTAAGTGCTTATAGTTAGACACTGCTATTGTATGTGCTGGCAATTAGAAGCCATAGAAAAATATCTTCATGTTCTTTATCCTGCTCTTTAACACATTATCTTCTGATGCTCAGAGTGAGGCAGCACATGCAGAGTCTTTTTGTTTAACTTTTTATTTTGTATTGGCGCATTGCCGGTTAACAATGCTGTGATGGTTTCAGGTGGACGGTGAAGAGACTCAGCCACGCATAGACATGTACCCATTCTCCCCCAAACCCCCCACCCATCCAGGCTGCCACACAGCCTTGAGCAGAGTTCCCTGTGCAATGAGAAGTCCTTGTTGGTCATCCATTTTAAATATAGCTGTGTGTACATACAGATTTGTAAGCTCTTCTGGAAAGTACCTAGGCATTATTGTACTCTCTGGAACGTGCGGGGATAATGTTTTTGAGAACAATTTATAAAGCTGAAGGACTGCCAACCTAAGGTAAAATGAAGGTGTTTGGGGGGGGCACACCAGTTGTAGGGCTCATAAATACCCCGTGAATAAGCTCAGTGCCTCTGGCCTGCTTCTGACTGGGTGGAGACGTTGGCTGTTGCTAAGCCTACCCGAGCCGAATGATCCAAGATTCACTGTCGATGTCTGAATGGTTGTCGTGTACTGAGACACATTCTAACTCTATAGGCCTATAATTTTGGAATTCTGTAGTCCCATGGTTTCCATAGTCTGTAATTTATTGCATCCCAGCATGGCCCTAGGCTCTGGGACTGCAAGTCTGCTGCTGTGTTATAAAGATGCCCTGTTCCTGGGATCAATAGAGGATGAACCTGTGAAAAAAAAAACTGGAAAAACTTTTTTCCAGGGGGAAAAAAATGGAAATCCCTACATCATTTAGCTAATCAGGTAACCTAGTGAAACAGGAAACATCTCAGTTCTGCCATTTGAGCCCCTACATTAATGCCACAGGTTTTCCGTCCGTCAGTAGAAGTGCTTAGAACTTTCCTGTAGATACTTGTTGCCAAGGTTGTGCTTTATCTACAAAAGGCACCACTGATGAACCTTTGCACCTCCACCTGGAGGGCTAAGGATTGGCATTCTATGTAATTGATATGCTTTTCGGAATATGAGGTTCTGCTTAGCTCAAGTTGCCAGCATTAGGGAAATACAGGATTTTTTTTGGCAGGGGGGAACAATTTTTATCTTGTGAATGTTGAATTTTATGAATGGTCATATTTCCATTTTTCTTGGTCACTAGGACACTCTGAACTACTTCTATTTATTATATAGCATTTATTTTTCTCTATTATTTTCTTCAGAGAAGGCGATGACACCTGACTCCAGTACTCTTGCCTGGAAAATCCCATGGAAAGAGGAGCCTGGTAGGCTACGGTCCTTGGGGTCGCGAAGAGTCGGACATGACTGAGTGACTGCCTTTTCACTTTTCACTTTCATGCATTGGAGAAGGAAATGGCAACCCACTCCAGTGTTCTTGCCTGGAAAATCCCAGGGACAGGGGAGCCTGGTGGGCTGCCGTCTATGGGGTCGCACAGAGTCGGACACGACTGAAGCGACTTAGCAGCAGCAGCAGCATTATTTTCTTGCCCTGTTTTTCTTTTTGTTCCTATTTCTGCATCTCTTTCATGTTTGTTTTATAAAATTGTATTTCTGTTAATTGTCTCAGATGTGCTTTCAGTATGATGTGGGAGAGAAATAAATTACTGTGTAAGATCTATAGTAAGTTGTCAAAGCATCAGCAGGTGGACAGTAAAGAGACTCACCATTTACTCTTTATAAAGAGACTTATATATACACGTATCCATTCTGCCTCAAACCCCCGCTCTCATCTGGGCTCCTCGTAGTATTAAGCAGAGTTCCCCGAGCTCCACAGTAGGTATAGCAGGGACCTGTCATCTTGGGGTCCAGTATCCCCACACATACTTCTGTGACAAGGCCTGTGGGGCACTTCTCTAAAGAAACAGCCTATATACCTTGTTATGTCACCACGTGTATGGGCTGGAGTCTTTCGCCGAATGGTTAGGCATCATATGCGATCCGCAGTGCAGAGGGGACAGTGTGACATCACTTGGTGGATGATATCTGAAGGCAGGTTGAACTTGACATTAAACATGCTTTGTCTCTGGATCACGGGCTTCAGAATAATTTCAAGAGCTTGTTTAGAATGTGCCATCCTGGACTTTCCTCCCAGGGGTTTTGAATCAGTGAGTCCCCTGTGGAATCAAGGAATCTGCATTTTAAGAAGCATTCTAGGCGTTGGATACAGGCTGGTTAGCAGATCTGGTGGTAGGAAGTTGAAAGAGTTGAAGTGAGGAATCGAGATTGCTCATTAAATGTGTGAGGGTGAGGTGACAGTGTGTGAGAGATTGGGGCGGAGTGATGGGGGGTGCGTGTGGACTCAGATGAGAGAACATTCAGTGACGTTGCTAACACATCTCTAATCTGCAGGGTGCAATCTTTCCCCCTAGAGGTGCTCATCAACCTGGCTATAAACACCACATTGAATCCTTCCCAGGTTGGGATTTTGCCAGGCAGGTTTAATCGAAAGACCATGAGATGGAAAAGTTGAAGCTACTGAAAAATGGATGCAATGGATGATAGTATGTGAAGCTGAATGAGGATAAAAGTAAAATTCTACTTAAAAAAACAAAAACCAAAACGACCATTCTAAATGGTTCTTAGTCGAGTGGTTCATGGGACCAGACTCTTGAGGAGCACTGTGCCTGGAAGGGTGGCTGGGATTTAAAGGGCTGGTGTTTCTAAAATGAGGGCACTCACAGCAGCAAAGGCATAAGTTGTGCTGAAGCGTAGGAACGGGTGACCAGGAGGCTAAAGGGGGACCCCGTGTGCATTAAGGGGATCCTGCTGTCATTGCCATTTGTAGATTCATCCACTTAAGTGTCAGAGGTGCCTATTGTGTCCCAGCTGCCTTGCCAGGCCCCAAGGATGCTCAGATCTTACAGTCCTGTCCTCCTGCAGCAGGTTGTTCAGAAGGAAGAGTTTGATGTTTCCACACATAGGACTTTGGGAGTGTAGCAGCTTCTGTGATGGAAATCGGTTTGAAAGTGGAAGTGTTAGTTGCTCAGTGACTCTTTGCAAGCCCGTAGACTTATAGCCTGCCAGGCTCCTCTGTCCATAGGATTTCCCAGGCAAGCATACTGGTGGGTGGCCATGCCCTTCTACAGGGTATCTTCCCAACCCAGGGATCGAACCTGGTCTCCTGCATTGCAGGCGAATTCCCAACCATCTGAGCCACCTGGGAAGCCCTGGAAATCTGTTTTTCGCTTACCAGGGAGTGATGAGAGCAACACGTGGAAGCAGAAGGTTCTGAATGTGAACGTTGAGCCGATCTTTTCCCCCTTTTCCGTTTCTGAGCAGGCACAGTGGCCGTGATTTGGCCCGCGGTGCCCCGCGGTGACTTTTACAATAACTTTTATTGTCATTGGCTGGTTTGCTTGTGTTTTACCTGTCCTTCTGCTACTGAATTAAATGAACTCCATAAATAGAGGGACCTCCACTAGGTATATCTTGAGATCTTTCCAGCTGGTTCTGGAATTTAAAGTTAAAAAAAAAATCAAAGTCTCTTTGATTTTTTAAAATTCTCTATTCTTAAAAAAAAAAAAAACACAAAGTGAACATTCTTTATTTGAAAGAGACTTAATAAAGGGTATGATTTTTAATAACTTGGTTACTCTTTCCTTTTATGTCTGGTTTCCATGGGCATCAAACACTTTGAGGTTAAACCTCAGGTAACCTCCTCACCTGCTTGTCTGCCCCACTTGTGTGACGTTAGAGCTCTGATTCGATCCACCTTGTGTCTCTTCTTGGGCTGTCTTAGCTGAGATGGGGGCGGGGTCCACTCAAGGATGCGGCCTAAGCTACTCTTCATCAGGAGCCAGAACGGAAATTCTCCACCTCCTTGCTCTTGGCTGCAGCTCAGAGCTTCGTATGCTGTTGGATTAGTCTGTGCTCAGCCACGTCATGCTCAGCGCCTTTGATGTTGCTTGAAGGCGGACTTGACCAAGCGGTATTGCCTCCCGCTGATACCTAGGTGAAAGCCAACACCATAAAAATGAATGTTTCACTGGGAGCTCTCTGCTCTCACTACTACCTGCAGGCCTAGCCAACCACACTGCCAAATTGGTCAGAGAAAGAATTGGCTTGAGAGTTGCAAAGTGTGTTTGGCAGAGGAGTGAAACCTAGCTCCATCTACTAAAATGCACTAGACAGGTCAAATACTTTAATTGGAAACTTCAAAACACACACACACACACACACACACATACACACAAACCCTCTTAATTTACTATATTATAAAAGCAATTTGGTAAAGAAATGAAAAGTAAAGATGAATCTTGGGCTTTTTAGGCTTGTCTTGTCCATGAGCCCACCCACCTGGATTTGTAGAAAACAATACTGACTGTTGTTCTAAAAGATCCAGGGGTACTGCAGATATTTCAGAGTCTGTAATTGGGTCGACACATACATTCTCTGCCCAAGAGTAAGACTGCAGAAAGATTTGGCAGTGTGGATTATACAGAGACATCATTAAATTACATTTACAGATCTCTGTGGAGCAATCATGGCACGTTAAGAGCTATAATGGCCACAGAATTAGACGTGGCTTCTGTCCAGCGGAGTCACTCCTGTGGGCCGATTACAGGCAAACCGGCCACCAAAAGATACCCAGGGCTCTCTTTTTCAAGATGCGTGTTTTCTTTAGATTCTCTTAGCTATAATGTAAGATGTTTTTCTTTGTGAGTCAAGTGAGACTGTATTTCAAGGAGTCCCGTGTGGGCCTCTGTGCAGCTGATAACATAGAATGATGCAGCATCAGAGATGTGGTTTAAGGAGCCCTTTGAATGGCGCCTCATCCCCTTCACCACTGTTCTAGGAGGATGGTCACCTAAGAGCCGCTTGAAACTTTCATGTCCCAGGAAGTTCATGACTTCACGGAGGTGCTTCATTTATGGTTTTGACTGTGAGCGTTGACAGTTTTGTGCCCGTCATGTGTGCCAAGTTGCTTCAGTCGTGTCCGGCTCTTTGCCACCCCGTGGACTGCAGCCTGCCAGGCTCTGTTCGTGGGATTCTCCAGGCAAGAATACTGGAGTGGGTTGCCATGCCCTCCTCCAGGGGATCATCCCGACCCAGGGATCGAACTCGCGTCTCTCTGTCTTCTGCACTGGCAAGCAGGTGCTTTTTTTTTTAACCACTAGTGCCACCTGGGTCACGCTCAGTATAATAATTTTCCACCTCCTTAAAACTTCTTGGTCCTTGCTCGTTCTTCTAGAACAGGTTGGGAACTTTCTCTTAAAGGGCCAGAGGGTAAATATTTGGGGCTTTGCAAGGGAGAGTCTTTGCCCTAACTACTCAACTCTGCAGTAGTGCAGAAGCAGTACGTCAAAAAAATGGGAGTCTCGTTAGAGTATGTTCCAATTAAATTTTATTTATAAAACTCAGTAGCTACCTCATGAGCTATACTTTGCTGGCTTCTGTTCTTAAACTGCATAATCCAGGTCCTGAAGATAAATTGCTCAAATTTTTAATTCCAGGCTAGTTCCATGACATATATAGGGGCACTTACCCTGTACTGGTTCTGCTGGATGAGTTAAAGTCTAGGGACCTCTCCAGTCATCCAGTAGATAAAAGACTCTGCCTCCAAAGCAGGGAGCGTGGGTTCCATCCCTAGTCTGGGAATTAAGATCCTGCGTGGAGCGCCAAATAAATAGAACTGTTAAAAAAGTAACTTGCTTTAAAAAGTCTTATCTGCAGTCATTAAATCAATCTTACAAAAGTCTTTGAGTCCTAATAGAAATGAATTTATAACTGGACTTAAAGTTTACTTTTTTAAAAAATGGGAGTAATTTGAATTCTATGTAATTTTTCATGCCAGGAAGCGATACATTCAAAAAAGAGCTTTTGCTGTTCCATCTTTGAGCTTTCTGGGATTGGCAATTTGCAGATAAGGAAGATGCAGGTGAACAGAAACCTTTGCCCCCGAAGTGCAGAATATTTATATGGCCCTGCATACAACCATTGTTTCAGCACCGTGGACTAGCCTGTAGATGTTGTTGTTTTAGCCACTAAGTCATGTCCGACTCTTTCAACCTCATGGACTATATAGCCCAGCAGGCTCCCCTGTCTCTGGGATTTTCCAGGCAAGAGTACTGGAGTGGGTTGCCATTTCCTCCTGGAGGGAATCTTCCCAACCCAGGGATCGAACCTGCGTCTCCTGCATCGACAGATCCTTCACCGCTAGAGCCACCAGGGAAGTCTTGTCCTGTGGCTGGATCTGCAGAACTCCGCGGAGCCTGCTTCACGTGGCCTTTCTTTGCCCTTTGTATGTTCCTCTTTCCTGATGAGCCTCTTCTGTAGGACCACAGCATGCCTGAGTATCATCTGCTGAGCATCATGAACACCTACACCTTGTTCAGGGGATCAGTGAACAAGGTCAGCTAGGAGTCAGGCTCTGTCATGCTGCCAAAGCAGGTAATATTAAACACAGAACCGGCCTTATTTTTAAGATTTCTCATTATATGTGGTAATAACACTGCTGTTAAAAAAAAAAATAACTGATCTGAGTCCAAAGTCATTTTAGGCATTCAGTGAGGCTTCAGCACTTTAATGGTTATTAAAGCCAGTCCTGATCTCAGTCAGGCACCTGCTACTTAATTGATCAAATGGTCACTGGCCAGCTCTGTCTCTTCTCTATTAAGTAACTCTGTCTCCATCACCCGTTGACCTTTTCTTGACTTTTTATCCAGAGAGGGGAGAGGACAGAGGACATGAAAAACAGATTCGGAGGGAGCAGTCGTTCCTGGTTAAAATGAATCTGGAGGAGAGGGTTCTTGCTCCCTGTCACTGAAAGCATGGTTTGCCTCTGCTAGGGAGCATGTTAGAAATGCATCATCTCGGGGCTTTGCTGCTGGCTCAGTGGTGAAGAATCCACCTGCCAGTGCAGGAGACACAGGTTCGACCCCTGGTCTGGGAAGATCCCACGTGCTGTGGAGCGACTCAGCCGTGTACCACAATGATTGAGCCTGCGCTCTAGGGCCTGGAAGCCGCACCTTGGGAGTAGCCCCTGCTCACCACAGCTGGAGAAGAGCCTGCACAGCAGTGGAGACACCTGGCTCAGCCGAAAAATAAATAAAATTATATGAAAAAGAACTGCATCATTTTAGGCCTAATCCCATGTCTTCTGATTCAGAATCTCATTTTTACAAGACACCCAGGTGGTTCATCGGCAAATTAAAGTCTGAGAGGCACTGAACTAATTCACAGCCTTCTTCACAGAGCTAACAGGCAGGGGTGTCTTTGTTCCAGAAATGCCCTTATGGAGAGGAGCTTGAGTTGTTTCTTGGGCGGTAAGTGGCGAGAGAAGTCAGACGTCCAATGGCGTTGAGACTACAAAGTCAAATCATTCTGAGTTCCCAAATGATAAGTCTTCTCCTCACTCTGGTGTATGCACCTTTCTCCTTTTTTTAAAATAACTGTTAAATGGTGTGGATTTCCCTCCACCAGCTTTTCCTCTTGTGTTTTCATTTGCATTCAGTTCAAAATATTTTAAAAATTTCCCTTGTGATTTCTTCTCTCATCTGTTGATTATTTAGAAGTATGTTCTTTAATTTTGAAACATTTGCGGATTTACCGATTCTAGTTTAATTCCACTGCACTTTGAACACAGGATGATTGCAGTCCTTTTGAATTTTGGTCTTGTTTTGGAGCGCCGCGCTATCAGCCCCCATAGCTCAGTTGGTAAAGAATCTGTATGCAATGCAGGAGACCTGGTTCGATTCCTGGATCAGGAAGATCCACTGGAGAAGGGATAGGCTACCCACTCCAGTATTCTGGCCTAGAGAATTCCATGGACTATATCGTCCATGGGGTCACAAGCAGTTGGACACAACTGAGCGATTTTCACTTTGGAGCCATATTTTGAATGTTTCTTGTGCAATTAAAAAAAAAGAACGTATGTTCTGATGTTGAGTGGAGTGTTCAGTAAACAGCAATTAGGATAAGTTGGTTGATAGTGTTGTTCAAATCTTCTGCATCTTTTTAAAAAATAATGTTATTTATTTGGGCCATTCTGGGTCTTTGCTGCTATGCAGGCTTTTCTCTTGTTGCGATGCACAGACTCCTTGGGATGGCTTCCCTTGTTATGGAGTATGTTCTTTAGAAGTATGTTCTTTAATTTTGAAATGTTTGAGGATTTACCGATTCTAGCTTAATTCCACTGCACTTTGAACACAGGGTGATGCGGACTCAGACTTCAGGGTGCTTGGGCTCACTAGCTGTGGCACACAGGCTTAGTTGCTCTGCAGCAGGTGAGATCTTTCTGGACCGCAAATGGGATCCATGCCTCCTGCGTTGGCAAGTGGATTCTTCACCACCAAGCCACCAGGGAAGTCCGAGTCCTCCGTCTCCTTACTGCCTTTCCATCTACTTCCATCGATGACTGAATGTTGAATTCTCCAAGCATCATTAAGGATTCGCCCACTTCTCCTTCAGTCCTCTTGTTCTTCTTTCACGGCTTGGAAGCTTTGTTTTTAGGGGAGTGCACATTTAGGGATGGCATCACGGACTCGATGGACGTGAGTCTGAGTAAACTTCGAGAGATGGTGATGAACAGGGAGGCCTGGCGTGCTGCGATTCATGGGGTCGCAAAGAGTCGGACACGACTGAGCGGCTGAACTGGACTGATGTGTCTTAGTGAACAGGACTCTATAGCGTTAGGGCCTCCCTGGTGGCTCACATGGTAAAGAATCTGCCTGTGATGCGGGAGATCTGGATTTGATCCCTGGGTTGGGAAGATCCCCTGGAGGAGGAAATGGCAACCCACTCCAGTATTCTTTCCTGGAGAATGCTATGGACAGAGGAGCCTGGTGGGCTACAGGCCACGGGGTCACGGAGAGTCGGACACGACTGAGTGACTGGCCTCTCATCTATAGCATCATGCAGTGTTCCTGTTTATCCCTGGTAATATTCCTTGTTCTGAAGTCAACCTTGCATCTGAAATTATCATGGCCACCCCAGCTTTCTTTGGTTAGTGTTTGCAAGGTGTAATTCTCCAACCTTTTGCTTTTCATGTACCTGTATATAATGTGTCTTCTTTTATGTGGCTGCTTTTTAAGATTTTTAACTGTGTCACTGTTTTTCATCAGCTTTGTTTTATCATGTGCCTTGGTCTCATGATTCTTCTGGTTGGAGTTTCTTGAGTCTCTTGGATCTGTGAGTGGCTAGTGTTTGTGTTCGGATTTGGCCATTGCTTCTTTAAATCGCTTTTCAGTCTTCTCTCTTCTTCCCCTCCTTCTGAGACTAAAATTCCCAAGACGCTAGGCAGCTTTATATTACGCCATGGTTCACCAAATCCTCTGTGTTTTCAGTCTATTTTTATTTGTCTCTGTGCTGTCTCATTTGACATCGTTCCTATTGTTATGACTCAGCCTCAGTAATATCTTCTTCTTCGTTATCTAAAATGCTATTAGTCTCATCCAGTGAAATTTTTTTTTTCCTTCTGGAAGTTTCATACATGTATTTTGCAGTTTGGTTTGTCTCCTCTGCGTACTATTTTCCTTTACGTTCTTGAGCATATTTTTAAGATTTATCGTCACTAGTCAAATTCCTTGTCTGCTCTTATCTCTTTTTTGAGTCTGTCTGTTTTGACCTTGACTTTTGGTTATACGATATAGTTTCCTGTTTCTTTGGATGTCCATTCATTTTGGCGTTGGTGTTGTGTGCTGCTGGATTTTTGTTATATTCCTGAAAGGAAAGTTAAATTTTATTTTGGTGTACAGTTAAGTAACTTGCAGATCTGTTTGAGGATCTGTTTGAAGTTTGCTTTTTGGCAGAGTGGACACAGATCAGCCTTTATTTAGGAATAATTTATCTCCCTAATAAAGCACGTTCTTTTTGAAGATTGTACCCAAGGCTCAACATATTATGATGTTTCTGCACTCTGGTTCTTGGGGGCACCAACTCTTCTCAGCCTTGCATGACCTCTGGGTTGTTTTTTTTTTTTTGGTTATAGCTCTTTCTGTGTCTTGGAGGTTTTACTGATTCATGAAAAGTTCAGAATTCAGCTGCAGGCTAGAGAAGAGCCCCTTTGCATGTCTTTGGAGCTTGCTCTCTCTGTGTAGTTTCCTCTTTTCTGGTACCCAGCCCTGCAATTTAGCTATGTTGGTCTCCCCAAACTCCAGTCTAAGTCTCCTGAACTTGGTGAGATTATTAGGCTCTATATGGCCCCACAGAACTGAAATTCTCTCTAGGCAGTGATCTAGGGCAATCGTCAGGCTCACATTATTTGTTTCATAGCTTTTATTCCTTAGTTTTCTAATTGTTTTATGCTGGGAGGGCAATTCCATAGCGTTTAGTTTTCGTGGACAGAAGGGAAATTTCCATTGGATGGAATAAAGTAGTCAGAAGATTGTGCTAGTTAAATTATTTCATTTGCAAAATTCATAATATGGTATATTAACTTCCTAGGGATTCCATGACGAAGTACCATAAATTGGGTGGGTTTTAGCAGAAGTTGATTCTCTCGCAGTTCTGGAGGCTGAAAGCCTGAAGTCAAGGTGTTGGTAGAGCTGTGCTCTCTGAAGCCACTGAGACAGTCTGTTCCATGCCTTGCTCTTCACTCCTGGTGTTACTGGCTCTCCTTGTTATTCCTTGACTTGTAGAAGCATCACTCCAATCTCTGCCTCTGTCTTCATGTGGCATCCTTTCTCTCTCTGCTGTTTTTATGTCTTTTCGCCTCTTCTTATAAGTATGTTAGTCACATTGGATTAAGGGCCCACCCTACTCCAGTTATGACCTCATCTTAATTTTATCTGCAAGGACCCTACTTCCAAATAAGGTCACATTCTGAGCTTCTGGGAGTGATGTGAGTTTTGCAGGGGATACTATTCAACCCGGTACATACAGGTCCCCAAAGTTCTTCTGATCCCTTGAAGCTATGGTTTGTCTCTAGGTTGCTCGTTCTCCCTCAGAGACAAAGGAACCCACCTCACCTGTGACTCTTGACAAGGACGTTCCTTCTGCTGAAACAAGACTCGTTTCAGAGATGCCGCTTGCTCCATTTTCAGACCCCATCCTACTGTCGGTCTGTCGGAGTTCTTTTATGGTTACATCCAGAGCTTCATCTTCAAAGGTATTCCTGCACCCTTCCTTTGAAGGCTCACTGCCCTGCAGGAAATCCCATCCTGTGGTCTTCATTCTTTCAACAGCCCTCAGTCGTGACTGTTGATCACCACCCCCTAGCCTGAGAAAATGGCCACTCTCTGGAAGTTCACATGTTTGAGAATCCTGCCTCAAATTATCTTCACCATTTCTCTAGAAGAGGCTTCTGTAGGTCAAAGCTCTGCAGAGGAGTAACGGAATAATCATGGCAAACTAGTCTTTTTGGTTAGAGAAGAATGCTCACACATGGGGGTGTGTATATGCACTCAGTCATATCTGACTCTTTGCAACCCCAGGGACTGTAGTCCACCGGGCTCCTCTGTCAATGGAATTTCCAGTCAAGAATACTGGAGTGAGTTGCCATTTCCTCCTCCAGGGATCTTCCTGACCTAGGGGTCGAACCCGGGTCTCTTGCGTCTTCTGAGTTGGTAGGTGGATTCTTTATCACTAGCGCCACCTGGGAAATCCCACGTGCATGGGGATGTATAACGTTCTTCACAAGCATTCCACGCACTGCGTTTCAGAGCAATAGCTTCTTGCTGGAAAGATGATGATCTGTGCAGATTCCAGCATCTCTGAGTTCATGTTGAGGATGTGAGTGCCAGCTGAGTAGCCCATTCCCTTAGACAAGCGATAGCCTTCCTCTGCCAGGCAGGACGCTGAGTAAAGGGACAAAGATGCTCACTCAAGGCTAGGCATGCCTGGCAGAATCAGGAGTCGATTTAGAGAATTCTAGCTGAGCACTCGCCCCTGGGCATTTTTGAAGGACCAAGAAATTCATCTGGGCTTCTGTAGGTCCTTGTAGGACTTCCCCAGGTTTGTGTTTGGGAAAATGGCCACGCCGACAGCTCTGGTTTGCCACCAGGCCTGTTTAAAACAGGACCAACAAACTCCCTCTCTTCCTTACAGTGCTCTGTGGTCTTTGCACGTTAATTCTGACTTCTTTTGAATAGCTGTTGTGATAGTGGCTGGAAGGGGGGGGCTTGGGATGCCTTAGAGGGGCTGGCCGTGGGAGACCTATTGCCAAGCCTGACACACGAGAGGGGTGCCTTCGGGTCAGGCTGTGCTTAGCAGTTTTGGCGTCCAGTGTCTTTGTCGACCCAACCGCAAGCCCCCTCACCCTCTCTACCCGCCCCCCATGGGCTGGCATGTACCACGGGTGGGGTGGAGCGCGTGGTCCCTTCTCTGCTGGCTCACCTCGTCCACAGGTGCGTGTCTGGTTTGAGGAGCGGCTGCAGGCAGTGGTGGGGCAGAAGTGTCTCACGTCAGACCCGTGCGAGTGGTCTGTTTACGCATCCGTGCTTCCGGCCAGACCGAGATTTCCCGAGAGCAGGGCTTATCCCATTCCTGTGTGTCTTTGAGCACAGAGCCTAGCATGTTAGCTCTGGAATTACCTTCTAAACGGTAGCTTGGTACAAGGACGGCTCTCCTTTTCCTGAGTGTCATTCTCACTGTCAATCTGGGGATCATTCCTTCAGTGATTCAGGAGATGCTGGCAGACGTTAAGTCCCTCCTGACCATGTAAATATCCTCAACACTAGTAACACCTTCCATCTTACCAGAAACCCGTGCTCCTAGGAAGATCACGCAGCGTTCCTGAACAATCCCATCAGATGTGAATTTTGCCAGATGGTTCTTTGGGCAGCTCAAGGTGACCTGGCAGAGCACGGGTGAAAAAAAATGCAAGTTGTGTGCTGTAGGCAGCTGGCATTCAGGTTTTCCAAGGTCCTCCATCACACTCTGCACGCTGAGGTCCAGAACACTGCATTTCTTTCTTGGCTTGCCACTAACTAACTGGGAACCTTGCAGCCACTTAGCCTTTCTAGATTCCAGTTTCCTCCTCGGTAAAACCCACACTCTTTTAAGGCTCTTGGCTCCAACTTAGTTTGAATTTTAACTAAGGGACACACTGTATGGAATTAGGTATCTCAGATTTTTTTCTTGATTTTTAATTTTGTATTGGGGGTATAGCCGATTAACAGTGTTGTGATGGTTTCAGGTGAACAGTGAAGGGACTCAGCCATGCATATATGTGTATCCACTCTCCCCTGCGCCCCCTTCCCATCCAGGCTGCCGCATAGCCCTGAACAGAGTTCCATGTGCTGTACAGCAGGTCCCTGTTGGTTATCCACTTTAAATATAGCAGTGTGTACATGTCTGTCCCCTATTCCCTAACTGAAGGACCTCAGATTTTAAAAGCTCACATGGAGTTAACGAAGAAGTAAAATTTAAATACCTGCTGATTTCATTCTTATTTTTAAGAAACCAGACTTTTATATATATATATATATTTTTTGCACTGGTGTGATGAATAGCAGTAAAGTTAACAGAAAATGTAGAATTTTATAATCTCTCTGGCCGTTTTCTTGAGTCTGCGTGTGGATGAAAGGGAAGGGATCAGTGGAGGAAGGGACGGCAGCCTCCCACCTGGCTTGGCTGTTGGGCGGCCCTGGGCACGTCTTGTAACTCTCTTGGACTGTAGCATTTTAACATGTGAACAACAGAGGCCTGTGGAATAAAACATAAAAATCAAAGTGAAAGTCCTGAATGGATCAAAACATTCTGTACGAAATAAACATTGTGTTATGAGACCTCCCAAGTGAGTTTTCTTTGCCTAGTGCTGTAATCAGGGAGTGGAAAGTCTCCAACTAACCGTATAAAATAATGTAAGCCC
>SJYX01004633.1:172030-185520 GCA_006410675.1 Oreotragus oreotragus
TGCATGTCTCTTCTGGGGAGATGGAGGAGGACATAGGATGTTCTGGAATGCACTCTGTGTGATCAGGTAATAGCACAGAAAGTCCCAGTCCTGCCGAGGGGTAACCAAGCCCCACAGCCACAGTCTGTGTTTCGTGGAAGTGACAGGAGTGGATGGATCAGGGTGGCGCCCAAGACCTAGACGCAGCTGCTGAAGCAGGCTTTGTCTCTCAGCCCTGACCACTTTGCTCTGCTTTACCTGCTGTTAGCCAGCCTTCTAGGCGCATCGCAAACTGTAAGCTCCTTCCCTGAGCCTTGACTGGCCTCTCTGGGGGAAGATGTCAAGACTTGCCTTGAAGTCTTCGTAGCATTTGGTTGGCAGTTTCTGATGGCTGGATTGTCGTTTATTCACTTTTTCCCGCCACTTCTGGTCTGTCCATCACCTCCTTGAGGATACGGGCAGAGTCTTTCCTCGCATTTGGTGTCAGGAAAAGCTGGTGTCTTCCTTAAGATGGAGGGAGCCACCTGTTTGAGGGAACCTGTGTTCAGTTCAGTCACTCAGTCGTGTCCGACTCTTTGCGACCCCATGAATCGCAGCACACCAGGCCTCCCTGTCCATCACCAACTCCCGGGGTTCACTCAAACTCACGTCCATCAAGTCGGTGATGCCATCCAGCCATCTCAGCCTCTGTCGTCCCCTTCTCCTCCTGCCCCCAATCCCTCCCAGCATCAGGATCTTTTCCAATGAGTCAACTCCTCGCATGAGGTGGCCAAAGTATTGGAGTTTCAGCTTTAGCATCAGTCCTTCCAGTGAACACCCAGGACTGAGCTCCTTTAGGATGGACTGGTTGGGTCTCCTTTCAGTCCAAGGGACTCTCAAGAGTCTTCTCAACACCACAGTTCAAAAGCATCAATTCTTTGGCGCTCAACTTTTTTCACAGTCCAACTCTCACATCCATACGTGACCACTGGAAAAACCATAGCCTTGACTAGACGGACTTTTGTTGGCAAAGAAGTATTTCTGCTTTTTAATGTGCTATCTAGATTGGTCAAAACTTTCCTTCCAAGGAGTAAGCGTCTTTTAATTTCATAGATGCAATCACCATCTGCAGTGATTTTGGAGCCCCCAAAAATAAAGTCTGACACTGTTTCCCCATCTATTTCCCATGAAGTCATGGGACCAGATGCCCTGATCTTAGTTTTCTGAATGTTGAGCTTTAAGCCAACTTTTTCACTCTCCTCTTTCACCTTCATCAAGAGGCTTTTTAGTTCCTCTTCACTTTCTGCCATAAGGGTGGTGTCATCTTCATATCTGAGGTTATTGATACTTCTCCCAGCAATCTTGATTCCAGCTTGTGCTTCTTCCAGCCCAGCGTTTCTCATGATGTAATCTGCATATAAGTTAAATAAGCAGGGTGACAATATACAGCCTTGATGTACTCCTTTTCCTATTTGGAACCGGTCTGTTGTTCCATGTCCAGTTCTAACTGTTGCTTCCTGACCCTGCATATAGATTTCTCAAGAGGCAGGTTAGGTGGTCTGGTATTCCCATCTCTTTCAGGAGCTTGAACATCTGGAAGTTCACGGTTCATGTATTGCTGAAGCCTGGCTTGGAGAATTTTGATCATTACTTTACTAGAGTGTAAAATGAGTGTAATTGTGTGGTAGTTTGAGCATTCTTTGGGATTGGAATGAAAACTGACCTTTCCCAGTCCTGTGGCCACTGCTGAGTTTTCCAAATTTGCTGGCATATTGAGTGCAGCACTTTCACAGCATCATCTTACAGGATTTGAAATAGCTCAACTGGAATTCCATCACCTCCACTAGCTTTGTTCGTAGTGATGCTTCCTAAGGCCCACTTGACTTCACATTCCAGGATGTCTGGCTCTAGGTGAGTGATCACACCATCGTGATTGTCTGGGTCGTGAAGCTCTTTTTTTGTACAGTTCTTCCGTGTATTCTTGAGAAGTCACCACTTTTTAGTTTGGCTGCACTGGATCCCAAGCTGTGGTGAGGGGCTTCTCTTGTTGCAGCACACAGGCTCGAGATGAGTGGGCTCAGCTAAGCCGAGGCATGTGGGGTCTTCCCAGACCAGGGGTTGGACCCTTGTTCCCTGTATTGGCAGGTGGGTTCTTCATCCCTGGACCACCAGGTAAGTCCTGTGTGTTACTTTTCAAAGAACTCGTCCAGGCCATGCCAGTGACCCCCAGCGTTGCCGTCTGATTTGGACCTGAAGGTTTGGTTCAAAAATGAGGTATCTTTCACTGTGTTACTGGGCACCTTGTGTTGCTAAGGGTTGACTTGGATTCAAACCCTTGGGCAGTAGTCCTTGATTTCCTGGAGTTTACAGCCTATTAGGGGAAAGAAGATAAATATAAAACGAAGAGATATGCCATAAATGGGCTTCCCTGGTGGCTCAGACAGGAAAGAATCCTCCTGTAATGCAAGAGACCTGGGTTCGATCCCTGGATTGGGAAGACTGCCTGGAGAAAGGAATGACAACCCATTCCAGTGTTCTTGCCTGGAGAATCCCATGGACAGAGGAGCCTGGTGGGCTACAGTCCTTGGGGTCGCAAAGAGTCGGACACGACTGAGTGACTCACACTTTCACTTTCATGACATATTCTAAGAGCTGGTTGAGTGAAATGGTCAATGCATACATCCCGTGGAATATGGCAGTTTAATCCGTGGCGTACAAGATAGTCTTTCTGGCTCTACAGGTTATAGTGTTTATAGCAATATTTATATTCTGCTCTGTGATAAAGACACAGCTCAGTGTGCATGCGTGTGTCTGTCCACACGTTACATGTTCTTCCAGCGACTGCAGCATCCTATCAGAGCACTGGTTGTGCATGAATACTCACATTGTCCCCCGAGGCGAGCAGCAGCAAGATCACAGAGGAAACCTCCATGCTTGGCTTGATGTTGAAGCTGCAGGGTGACACCAGAGTGCAGCCAGCTGACGTCTGCTTTGCCTTCGCGGTGTCCTGGGAGCCTGGGAGCAGTGGAGGGGGTGGTCTTTGAACACTTGGGACCCAGCCCCCAAAACGCGACCGCGTAAGTGTCCCCACTTCCCAGCTGCCCTCTGGACTCCTTGTGTGTCTGCAGCTCCTGCATTCAGCTTTGCAGATACTCCTGTGGATTCCATAATTCTTGGGTAATAGGCGAGCCTTTAGAGACGCCTATTTCAAAGAATGGAGCATATGCTCCAGGAGCAAATTTAGGAACAGCTCACCGATGTGTTCAGTCTCCACTCTCTGCAGCTAACCCTGCGGGAGGAATCATTCAAAAGACAGTGTGGAGAAATGAAAATACAAGACGCCCCTTTACTTTGAAATAAGAGGATCAGAAGGATTCATAAAAAAAGGAATGATAAAGTTTGGTATTTTTATGGAGAATAATGATCCTCTTACAGCTGATTTTATTTTAAAGTTGGGAGGGGCACTCTTAGGGGAATTAAAAAAACAACAAACCACCAGAAGCAAAGTCATTTTCTGAACGGAAAAAGTTTGAAGAAAGCATCTGCCTTTGCTTTTATGTCAGAGATTTTATTCACATCTTTTTAAAACTGCTTAGAAAGGAGGCTGGTGAGTTTCATGCAAAGAGCTCCTTGCTGCGGGCGACAGCTGGCCAGATGTGCAGTGTGGGTTGTGGCCTTGGCTCCATCGTGCCTGAGTAGGACCGTGAGGGGCTCACAGAGCCGTCCCTCCCCTTGTGGCTGAGAAGTGAGGACCATCCCTCTGCTGTTAGGAAATGGCAAGTTCAGATGGACGCCCAGCTGTGGCCTGTTGGCCCCACTCAAAGGGAAGATCGATGTCAGACTGTACAGCAAACAACTCAAGGTTCTCCACGGCGACGTCCTCTCTGCCCACCCTCTTGGCTTCTTCCGAAAGCAGATTCTAACTGGGCGACAAGGTCTGATATATTGTGCTGTCTGGAGAGGGAGATGCCAAAAGGCAAACTCCGCAGGATCCAGCGTGTGTGTCCTGTGCTCCTTTCTTGTCCCGTAAACAAACACAGCTGTTGAGTGAAAGATCAGTTCTCAGAAGCGATATAAAAACAGCAGTGCCCTGCCAGGGGGACCCCAGCAGGGGGAGAGGGGGTACATGTCCGGGTATCTGCCGGGCACTCCGGGAGAAGCAGGGTGGATGGAGAGGCAAGCCTGGGTTTTCAGCTCAGGCTGAAAAGTGTTTAGAATGATGAGTGTGGGAAGGCCTTGAGGGAAAAGGAGTCTGAAATTTCATCTGCTTTCCTCAGATGAATCCTCTGAATATAAAAGCAGTTAATGTGCTGGTCGCTTTACTGTCTGAACCACCTGGGAAGCCGTACAAGCAGGGGACTGTCCTCTGGAGGGGATGGAAGGGGACATTTATCTTCCCTGCCTATTTTAAAATTATCTGCAGCTTCGAGAAAAAGGTATTAGGACTTCCTGGGCCCAGCAGCCTGTATTTATAGCTATTCCCACTAAAATGAGCGGCTTCTTGGGTAGCTTAAAAGGTAAAGAATCTGACTGCAATGCAGGAGACCTGGGTTTGACCCCTGGGTCGGGAAGATCCACTGGAGAAGGGAATGGCAACCCACTCCAGTGTTCTTGCCTGGAGAATCCCCATGGACAGAGGAGCCTGGCGGGCTACAGTCCTCGGGGTCGCAAAGAGTAGGACACGACTGAGCTAGGAATACACACACAGGTGAAGTCTCAGACCTCACTGCTGTCTTTTCCCCCTTGACCGCACAGACGTGGGCTCGCTGCCTGGAGTGCTCACAGCGCGTGTGCAGACGCCCGCTGGTGGTCTTGTTTCAGTGACGTTCCGGGGGTCGGGTTTCTGTGGTCCTGCTGCCGCCGCACTCTTGTTGGACCTGCAGGGTCCCTGGCAGTGCAGAGGCCCGGGGGAGGCCAGGAGAGAGAAGCCAGGAAGGGGTTTATTTTGTGCCTGGAGACCTTATCACCTTGGCTGTTAATGGCCTGAGGGTCTACACCTGCCTTCACTGGACAGACTTGTATTAAACACTTCCTATTTGCTGGGACTTCGTCTGACTTCAGGTCCTCTCTCCATGTTGGGAGACTCGCCATGCGTTTGAGTTTTTTCTCCTCCTCCTCTCTCTACTTGCAATATCATTCTCAATATGTCACTGTCTCCTTGGCCCTTGGTCCCTTTAAAGAGGGATCATAGACTGAACTTTCAGAATCAAGTGTTAAAACGTGAGTAACTCATGTTCCCTCCAGAGTGCAAATCCAGGCTTATTCCTCAGCCGGTCCATGGAGTTGCGGCCGGTCACCTGGTGCTCCGTGGACGGTTTTGCAGAGGCCCACGTGGGGCACACCCTGCAGTGGCCAGCTGGACACTCCGAAGGGACATGCTGCCTCTTCCAAGGGCTGGGGGGCGACTCTGTGTCCCCTGGGGCTCCATCTGCTTGATGACAGTTAGGTCAGACACACGCAGTGTCCTGTTTCACTGTGTTCTAACTAACGGTGACTTAAAATGTTCCAGAAATGGACCGGTCTTGAGAATTTAAAGCCTCGAGTTTCTGGAGAATTGGTTTTCTGAATCCCTCTCCTGATTGGTTAAGTTGGTTGGCCCAAGGATGCCCGAGTTTGTAGGTTTATTTATCAAAGAGGATAGGCTACTTTCCCAGAGAGAGGGAAGCCCCAGTTCTTTTCAACATTTTATTTTACCTGCTTCTCAGAATTTTAAGAAGGATGAGGGCAGTTACATCCGCTCTCTCCATTATAGGTTAGGAGAAGAATCCCTCTTCCCCGCCCTCCCAAGAAGTAGACTGCTGAGGGGGTCAGTCCTCGCTTGGTTCAGGTGGGTTAGCTCTGTTCTGTGTCCCGCCTAATGTTAGCAAGGATAGGTGAGCGCATCAGAAGCACACGGCAACCAAAGCTCAGTCCTCGCCTTGCAGCATCAGCACCATCCAGGGCGAGAGCCCCGGTGAGTGTTCTCGCGTGAACTCGCCGCCCTGGCCCACTTCAGCAGACGCCGGTGGAGGGCAGGTGCTTCCTGTCGCGGCCGCAGCAAGTTACCCCGAGTTGTTGTTGAACCCCTGTTGTTCAGTCGCTAAGTTGTGTCCGACTCTTTGTGACCCCACGGACTGCAGCACACCAGGCTTCCCGGTCCTTCACTATCTCCCAGCGTTTCCTCGAACCCATGTTCATTGAATCAGTGATGCCATCTAACCATCTCATCCTCTGTCACCCCCTTCTCCTGCCTTCAGTCTTTCCCAGCATCAGGGTCTTTTCCAGTGAATCAGCTGTTTGCATCAGGTGGCCAGAGTATTGCAGCTTCAGCTTCAGCGTCAGTCCTTCCAGTGAATATTCCGGGTTGATTTCATTTAGGGTTGACTGGTCTCATCTCCTTGCTGCCTAAGGGACTCTCAAGGGTCTGCTCCAACACCGCAATTCGAAAGCATCACTTCTTTGGTGCTCAACCTTCTTTATGGTCCAACTCTTGGACCCGTCTGTGTCGGCAAAGGGATGTCTGATTTTTAATACACTGCGTAGGTGTGTCATAGCTTTTTTTTTTTTTTCCTAAGGAGCAAGTGTTTTTTAATTTCATGGCTGCAGTCACCATCCACAGTGGTTTTGGAGTCCAGGAAAATAAAATCTGCCACCGTTTCCACTTTTTCCATTTCTATTTGCCATGAAGTGACGGGGCTGGATACCACGACCTTGGTTTTTTTTTGAATGTTCCCAGCTTTTTCACTCTCCCTTTTCACCCTCATTAAGAGGCTCTCTAGTTCCTCTTCTCTCTCTGCCATCAGTGACTTCAAGCAACATGAGTGCTGCTCCTACATTTGTGTGGGCCGGAGGTCCTATGTGGGCCTCACTGGGTTAACTCCAGGTGTTAACCAGGCTGCATTTCTTAAGGAGGCTCTAGGGGAACCATCGCCTCGCCTCTTCCAATTGATAGAGGCCGCCTGCCTGCCTTGGCCTGAAGTCTTCCTCCATCCTGGAGTCTCTCTCTCCCTCTTCATCACTTCTCCTGCCTCCCACAGTTTCCCGACCTGGTTAAGTTCAGCCCAGCTGATAACCCGGGATTATCTCCACATCTCAAAATCTGTGACTTAATTGCACCTGCAAAATCCCTTTGGCCATATAAGGTCTTCCCTGGTTCTAGGGGTTAGAACGTGGCCTTCTGTGGGGGTCACTACGCTGCTTGCGACAGTGGGATTGGTGCCTGGTGATGGCTGGCCATGTGTAAGTGGGACTTTCTTTCTGCATTTAGTATGTGCTCCCAGGTGGCCTGTGAGGTTTTGTAGAGTTTTGAGGATGGTATCTTAAAAAATTTTATTTTTAATTGGAGAATTGATTTACAATATTGAGATGGTTTCTGCCATACATCACCATGAATCAGCCACTGTCCTACATATGTGCCCTCCCTCTTGAACCTCCCTCCCACCTCCCACCCGATCCCACCCCTCTAGGTTGTCACAGAGCCCTGGTTTGGAGGATAGTATCTTACCTGTAGATGTTCTGTGGGGTTTTGTAGTCTTATTTTTGATGTAGAGTTTGCTAAAATGGATTTTTAGAAATAATAGGATAGTATATAATGGCAGACTATGGTGCTTATATGTAGGCTTGCTCTTTTTAATAATGTACACAATTAAAAGCAACAGGTACATTTGCAGGCGTGTCCTTTGTGTGGGAGCCTTTGCTGGGCGACATGGATGAAGATGGATTCCACCCCTGTCTCATCTGAGTCCCACCTGGAGAGTCGGATTTAATAGGTTGGGTGCAGGTGGTGCTTCAAGTTCTCGGCTGTTCTTCTCCCAGATACAAAGCTGCAGTTTTTCGTGTTTTGTTATCTTAGGTGAAAGTGTGATACTGTTAGTGTCTTCAAGCCAGGGACAATTTTTACTCGGGTACCAGCTGGTAAATCTTTTATACCGTTATTTTAATCTCTTGACCTAATTCTAACATGCCTGTCCTATTGGAATCTGGTTCTGAGGCTTGCTCTCTCTCCTCAAAATGTTTTGTTTCTTGCCTTTTAGTATGCCTTGTAATTTTCTGTTGACAGACGTGATGCATTAGGTCAAAGGAGCTGCGGGAATTAATAAGCCCTGAGGAATGTGGGGGTGAGGCGGAGGGGAGGAGACGGAACGTGTTCTCCAGCCTTGGGGTTACAGCTCAGTCTTTGAGTGAACCTGTGCTCCTGGCCATGGACTTCACGGCGCCTCGATTTTTCCTCCTGTGGAGGGACAGGGCGGCTTGAGGGAGCGGGAGTCAGGAATTTTCTTGCTCCCAGGCTGGTTGGGCTCTGGTGAAGTAATTTCCCATGATCTTACAGCTCGTTAGGAGCAGAGTGGCCAGGTGGGTTTCAAAATGACCACTTTCCCCCTCTTCCTGTTGGAATCCCGAGGGGATTTTTCTCTGCTCTTCACTGGGAGAGCCTGGTTGAATTCTGAAGAAGGGGAAACGCGTGAAAGCCTGGGGTCTCCCTGGAGTTTTAATTCTCAGAATTGTCTGCAGCGACCTCCACCCCCACCTGCAATTCTGTCTATTCAAGTTCAGGATTTCCTACCCCAGGGCTGGTTCCCACAGCAACTTCTGCTCACGAGTCTCTGCTCCTGTCAATTGCAATCCTCTGTCCATCTCTCCAAGGTCAGGGGCAGTGTCCTGCCCGTGACCTCACTTCTCTGATAGGTCCAAGAAGAGTTGCTGGTTTTCAGTTTGTTTTGCTTTACTATTTGTTCTTAGGATGGACTGGTGACGTCCAAGATCCTTGCGTGCCAAGCCAGAAGGGAAAGGGACTAGCTTTCACTGGCACGGGGCGCCCTGCCTGCGTGCGCGCTGGATCCCCTGGGCTTCTCGGACCCTCCCGAGGGTTCTGCCTGCGTTGCCTCCGCTTCTCCAGGCCGCCTGTCCCCTGGTGTCGTTTACTTGATTCTGAACCTCGGCCTCTGGCCCCGCGGTGGCCTCACCTTGGCTTCCTCACCACGTGTGCTCGGCATTCCCAGTTTTTCTCCTGTTCTGGCCGATTCTTGCGGCTCCCCTGGAAAGTGGCCACCCCAGGCACACCTGCCCACCCTGCCAGGGATCCGAGGGTCTCCTCCTGCTCGTTTCAAATCCTCTCGAGGACTGGCTGCTGCTTCCTGTCTCATGATTCTGCACGGTGAAGGAGAGTTTCTCTCTCCCTTGAGACACTTGGCTGTGACGTTTGACTTGTGCGTTTCTTGCTGTACTCATCACACTCCATTATGCCCGGTCTGGTTTTTTGGTCTCGTTATTTTGTGTTCTTTTCTGCCCCACTGTAAACTGCAAACACCAGGGGTCTCGGGATCAGGTCTCAATCACTGCTGTCACTGCTCAGCACCTGCAAGGTCAGTGGTGAGGAAATCTAATAGGAGCTTTACTCCACTAACTAGATTAAACCATTTAAAGGGATCACAGATTCCCCCAAACCCAGCATACTCAGTACATACATGATGTGTTAGTATCCCAGTGAAGGTAGGGTGAACAAAGGCAAACATGGTACTCGATGTCCCAGGGGGTCCTGAATTAGAACGGAGATGGACTGCAGGTGAGAGGCGCCAAGCCGGATATTGGAAAGAACGAGGCTGAGCTGCGCTCTCAGCTCTTCGTAACCCAGACTTGCCAAAAGGACGTGCAGCCTGGGAACTGCCTACGTCAGCGGTTTGGTTTGTTAGGTTTGAGAATCACCTAAAGTGCTTTTAAAATCCTGATGTCCAGATTGCAGCCCGCCCTAAATCTACTGCAGTGTCGGGCGTGGGTGCTGAGCATCTCACTCTTAAAGACACCCCAGCAGATTTCGGGCAGCAGCCCAGTTGGCCAGCCAGGGGCTTCTGCCTCAGAATCGGTGAAGTTGGGGGTCAAGTTCAGCACAGATGTTTGTGGTCATCACCTCTCGATTCACATGACCTCTGCCAGGTTTGTTTTTCTGCAATTTTGAGCCTCCGAACTGAAAATCTGAAAGATTTATCTGGTAAATTCACAGAGGAATCAAGCATGGGCAAAATACTTAAGGTAGAGTTTTGGAATGTCAGGGAAAATATTTTGGAATAGTACTATAATTTGCAAATTGTAATTTATAATTGCAATTATTTAAAAAAATAATGCAGAGAGGTTGATTTTTTTTCTGAGATTTTTTTTTAAGTAGACCACTGTATCCATCTTCAAATAAAGATAAATTTGAAATTTTATTTCCAAGATTCTTAACTATCTTTTCCTTGTCTTTCACCATTTAGGACCTCTGAAAAGCCCTGGATATTATATATTTTTATTATAAAATATATAATCACAACAGTGGGCAACCTTCAAAGTAGTGACTTGTGTAAACACATTTTCTAATGTTGAGTCATTCTTGCATCCTGGAATAAACCCTTCTCGTGTACAAATATTTTAATAGACGCCTATATTTAGTATCTTTGGATATAGTCAAATGAGACTATTTTCCATTTTCTATCCTTATTCAGTTTTGATATGTGTTATATAGCTACTTATAGTATGAACTTAAAAAACGATTCCAGAAGCTTTCTTCCCTTTTTTAAGTACACGGAACAGTTTATATACACAGTATAAAACACTTAAAATAAGCCAGATCCTGTTTTTAAGCAGTTGAACATACTTTTACGTGAATGGCTAGCTGAGTGCTTATTCATGATGTGTGTAACTCAGTTGCTCCAACTCTTTGCCACCCCGTGGACTGCAGCCCACCAGGCTCCTCTGTCCATGGGAAGGACACTGGAGTGGGTTGCCATTTCCTCCTCCAGAGGATTTTCCCAACCCAGGGATGAAAGCAGCGTCTCCTGCGTTGGCAGGCAGACTCTCGGCCACTAGCGCCACCTGGGAACTGTTGTTCTGACGCAGCTGTCATCGGGGCTCATCTAGCTCCTTAAGCCCTAGACTTGGTGGCATTGCTACATTGTCCTCCAGCTGTTGTGGTGGTGTTTGTGTGGTTCTCTTGGCCGCAGCCCTGGGTGTCTGCTTCTGTGCCTCAAGGGTCAGCCCTGACTGGACCTGGCTGAGACAGCTCCCCTCCCACATCATCATGTCGTACACGGGGTTTTATGTGAGGCTGTTACTGTCCTTAGTCCCATTGCTCAGATGGGGGAGCTGAGGCGGAGAGGTTACATAACTTTCTCCAAGGTCGCGGAGTGAGTGATGGAGCCAAACCCTGGGCTCTCGCAGCCCAGCCCCAAGTCTGTTTCTGATGCTTTTTATAGTCACGCGATGTTGCCTTGCTGATAGAATTGATTGAAGACTTTGAATGGGGGAGGCTGCAAAGCGGGAGTCCCAGGGGGTGAAGACACAGCAGACTGCCTAGTGCCAAACCGGTCACCTCAGCCAGTCATTGCTTGTTAGACGTCCTTTCAGTGGTCGCTAGAAGGGGCTTGTCGCTCGGTGTGCCCCGGCGTTGCCCATCCTCCCCTCTCGGCATCCCTGGGAACGCCACGTTCATCTTCCTCTGTTTCCCGGAGCACTTCTGCCCTCCCCCAGCATTGCCACACTCATCCAGGTCCTAAGCCACGCGAGGGTCCCTGGAGAAGGGGGACACCTTTCCATTTCATTGTGTTCATTCATTGCGGGGGGATGTTCCTAAGTCATCCTTCTCACTGTTGCCTGTGCAGAATCACGCCTGTAGGGGAGTCTCTTTCTGGCTGAATCTTGAGCCTGTCCTGTAGCTGTAAAGGCCCACAGCCCGTTTGGTTAGTATCAAATGTATTGATTTGTAGTACGATGTGATCGTGACTCTTGAGGGGACCAGACAAATTCAAGCAGATGGTGGGGCGTTCTCCCCCTGGGAATGGCCAGCCAAGTCTCAAAAGTGGAGGCCAGTTTATTGATGTGCAGTGAGGTTGATCAAGCACTTGTGTCCTCCCGCAGGACTGTCTCTTGGGGGTCTTCTACTTCAGGAATCACGCTATAAATAGGTGATGAGGCAGAACTGGGACTAGACTACAGGAGCTTCTAAGATCGGGGTCTCCAGGGCCAGTCTGGACGTGGGTGGGTAGAATCTGTCTGCGTGCAACTCTGGCCCCTTCCTTCCTAAGGTCTAGTGACCAGTGGTGACAAGCACCCACCTTTGCTCACTGTCCATTAGCACATTCCTACCTTCTTCCTTTAGATATTTTGTGGAACATTTGATCTGATTACTCTCATACCTTGAGAGCCGAGGAACCAATCTTTCTCTTCATGATGGTTGGGTTGGATTCATTATGAATTGCTTTAAAATTTTGTTTTCCAAAGGCAGTTTTCTCTTCTTTCAGATTCTCAGGGGGGATTTCTCACTTTAGCGCTTGTATGCTGTTCATAGTCAGGAAGATGACTAAAGATACTCGAAGAAACTAGATTCTTGGTTTTCACAGAATTTTGTCCAGTGGATGCTGTTTCTGTAGTTCCCGCTTGTGCATGCTCTCACGTAGTGCATATAAAACCCAAGTGTAACCCTCTGTTGGCCCCCACCTGTGTCCACACATGTACACAGCCCAGGAGACCCAGCTTTCTTGTAGATGGTGGCATTTGGGGCAAAGCCAGGTACATCCTGTTTCCCTTTGGAAAGGAGGGCTGAGAACACCTGCTCTGAGTCTTGTTCATTCATCACGATGTGTTTTCTAGTGAATGTGGTTGGGGTGGGGTCCTGGGGAGGAAGGGCACAGCCGAGATACTGGTGGAGTGCCCCCTGCAGACGGGATCAGTGACAGGGAAAAGATGGACAAGCGAGCCAAACTTGGCCGCAGGCCTGGACCATGTATAAACGTAAACTAGTAAAGAGCCTGCAAATGATTCAGATGACTCTGGAATGTGTGCCTTAGTTCTGTTCCCATTAGCATGTGTGCACATTTGCAGACTTTCACAAGAGCATCCTTAAGGTTTTTTTAAGGGCATAGGAATAAAGAGAAAGGTGAACAGTGGGTAAACTGAGGCACTGGACTTAAAAATGTCAATAGTAGATAATTCTACGGTGAACCTTCCAGTGTCATTAATCCGAATGCAGGTGAGTGGACTGTATGGGGTTTCCACATGTTTGTCCTGCCTTTGGTCTTCATATCTGGGCAGAGTTAAAGGAACAGATTCCTTCCCTCCCTTGCTCTTTCTCCTGGGAGAGGTCCTTTGCTCGAGCCTGTATGCAGTTTGGGGGTAACGGCTCGCTACCGCATCTGTAGTGATTTCTCAGGACTGTATGGAAGGGCCAAGAGCCCAGCATGCCTTTGACTATCGCCTCCTGTTATTTTCAGAGGCTCTGTGTCTTTCCAGCCTCACTGGCCCAGGGTTGGCTCGTCCTGAGCCAAGCTGGCCAGTGGACGGCAGTTAGTGATGGGACTTGGATTTTGCCGAATGGGGTGTGCATGTTAGAGTAAGGTTCCCCCTCAAATCAGCTTCTGCATGCAGAGATCCACATGGTGCCCGGTCAGCTCCAGGGTCTGGGGGGCTCCATCGGGTCTGTGGCAGAGAGAACCCTCAGCTCACCAGCTCCTGTCCTGACTGCTTCCTTTCCACCCAGGAAAGGGCCGGGAGACGAGGGAGCCTGGGGATAGTCCCGATTCATCTAA